>JAGFNQ010009002.1:0-250585 GCA_024364735.1 Boesenbergia rotunda | reverse complement strand
GCGGGATGTCGTCGGCTCGAGTTGGGCAGTATCTGGAGCAAAGCACGAGAGCAGAAGAGCGTGGAAGTGTCCGAAGAATTGATGCTTTGAAGAAGGAGGTCGAGGGCCCTTTATATAGGGCCTAGGGGCGCCCTGGTCGACGGGGGCGCCCCCCCACGTGGCAGCCGATCCGGCTGTTGCTCGGTCGCCGTTGATCCCATTATCCTCGGGATCCGGTTTGACCGGGGGCGTCCGGAGGACTCGGGGCGCCCGGCTTGACCGGGTCAAAGGCCTCATCTCTTCGGGCTTCGCAGGGATGCGCTTCGACAGCTGGCAGTGGGGGCGCCCGCGACAAGCGGGGCGAAAACACGTCGAGGTTGTTACATACTTGGGTTGACCTTGGGGGCGCCCTGGTCGTCCGGGGCACCCTGCTCAGCTTCTGCCTCACTCCTTCGAGGCTCTCTGAGCTGCAGATACTCAGTCCTTCGATCCTTGCATCCAGGGTTAGTCCAAATAACAATTATATTATTATTTTATACAACCTTAGCTGTCTTGGTTCTGACTTTGGTCTCCAAAATGGAGCCCTAGGTCGAACCGACGCCTAATGTTCCCTCAAGGGGAACGCGTCCTCACCTACTCCTCTCGGGAGAGTTTTACCTGGTGCCAACCGGATCCTCCAGTTGGACTTTTGCCCGGTAGTCCCTTCGCCAGGTCTTGAGGTACCAAGCTGCCTTTCGCTTGGTGCCTAGCAGCCCTTCGCTAGGTCTTTACTTCTGGCAGCCCTTCGCCAGTGCCTAGCATTCCTTTGCTAGGGCTTTGTCCATTCTGGCAGTCCTTCGCCAGTGCCTAGCATTCCTTCGCTAGGACTTTGTCCATTCTGGCAGTCCTTCGCCAGTGCCTAGCATTCCTTCGCTAGGACTTTGTCTAGTCTGGCGTCCTTCGCCAGTGCCTAGCATTCCTTCGCTAGGGGCTTTTCCTGTACACTCAAGAAACTTGTTAGACACCAATAACCCTTAACTTTTGAACCCTTTTGTCAATATCAAAACACAGGTTTGACTTGGGTGCAATCTGCCCCAACAATCTCCCCCTTTTTGATATATGGCAACCTAGTTCAAAAGGTTAAGGAAAAAAAATGCTGAAATTGAAATCCTAAGTTAGGATTCCCTCCCCCTGGAAGTAATCTCCCCTAGGTTTTTCAAAAGTAGGTGGTTTTAGTTTAAGTACTTAGAAAATTTTATTATCGAAAAGCTTTTTAAGTATTGGCTGAGTTTTTCAAGAAAAATGTTCTAAGTTTGAAGAAGTTTTCACATTTTAGCAAATTTTGAGTTTTAGGAAAACTTTTTAAACTTTAGACTTTTTCAGTTTTTGAAAACTCTTGTTTTAAAAAAATTTGAGACTTGGAAAACTTTTTCAGACTTAGAAAATTTTCAGGATTTAGAAAAAATTTCAGACTTTAGAAAAAGCTTTTCAGAGAATATTTTAAGCAAAAAATTAATAGCAATTCAGAGCAAAAAGAATTTTAAGCAAAACAAATTGAGCTTTCAGAGTTAGAAATTTTGGAAAAATATTTTTGTTCCCTGTTTCCTTTCCAACTCTCCCCCTTTGACATATATCAAAAAATGCACAAAAAGATATTTGCAATAATAAAGCATTTGCTGTACTGAATTGAGCTAGGACCTAAGTCTGGTTAAATCTTTTAGGGACCTGTCTAACCCATTTAGCTACTTACTAACTGTTATAAACAGTAGCTTTTGCTAGAGTTAGTCAAGTTAAGTGCATTGTTCAAGTTAGATTGTCTAAACTTGACACTTGACCTGATAGCTGTTCATTTAGTGCCCCAATTGCTGCCGATGCACTGACTTAAAGCATCTTGAATTGAGGCAAAGACCTAAGCATCTCAACCCTTTCTAGGTTATCAATCAAAAGTATCCTAAGGTGCTTGTGAGATGCTGGCTTCTAAGTCTATAGGTGCATGCAATTCTAGGGTTAGAGCCTAGGCTAATTCCATTTCGAAGAAAAATCCTAATTTTGAAGGGGGGTAGTTTTTGAAATAAAACTAAGGGAAAAAAAATCAAAGTAAAACATTTTTAACAAAGAACTTATTTTAATTTTCAATTAAAGCAGAAACCAAAAAGAATGATTCTATTCTACTAAGCATAATCCTAACTTAATCAATTCAGAAATAAACAAGCCAAGTTAGGATAAGCATAAGTCAAACATAAGTCTAGTACAAGTTCACAGAAGTCAATCCTACTCAGTAGGGATAGTCAAATAGGTACAAGTCCAAGTCATCTAGGAAGAGGGACCAGGCTGATCAGGGGAGCCTGGATGCCAGGATCTAAGCATGGTCATCATCTCCTCATACTGGGCGTTTCTTTCGATCCTCTCTGCTGCAAACGCGTTCATATACTCGGTATAGTAGCCCTGATTAGTTTCCAACTGTTCAAGGTGGTAAGCCTCCGATTCCTCCCGGAGGGACTGAACCTGTGTCTCAAGGAGGGATACTCGCTCGTAGAGTGTCGGAGGATCAGGCTGAGCTAACTCTGCTGCCAAGTCGGCAACGTCGACCTCCTCGTCTGCAATGTCGTGTGCGGCTGGTCGGCGTCTCCAAGTCAGAACCCCGGTGCCCATGACATCTATACCGGCTAAGGAAAAGTTCCTATATCCTATCTCGTCGAAGTCGGTCATCGTGGTAATCTCGCCGTCAGTGATGTTTCGGCCGTGATGGTGGAGGATCCAGGTGATGACATGGCAGAAGGGGGTGCGGACTCGTCCCTGAGTGGACACACTAGAGGCATGCAGGATACAGTGAAAGATGTGAAGGCCTATATCTATGTCCAGATGGTGGATAAGGGCATAGAGGAGAAAGGTGTGAAAGGGTCTCATGGTGGCTATGTCCCTAGTGGACAAGGGAAGGATGCAACGGACAATTACTCTGTAGAGAGCGTAGTCCTGAATCGGGAGTCGGGTGGAGTGGAACTGCCCTCCTGCAGGGTCCATGGCTTCCCCAAAGAAATAGTTGTATAAGGTGTTCAGGTCAATATGAGAGTAGGGGGCATCGAAAGGCAGGTTCCTTGGAGGGTAGCAACAGAAGATGGACTGAGATGGTCGGAGTCCCAGAAATCGGTTCAGTAGGGTAGGAGTGATGTGCAAGGGCATTCCTTGAACGGTAGTGACGAAGCTCAAGTGGTCTTGCCTAATTATGTTGTTATAGAATTCTGCACATAGGGTGTTGTTGATCGAATGTGTGCAGAATACGAGGTTATCCAGTTTATAGAAGTTAATTGCAGACATTGCGACTGGACAGGATTGGGAAAAGAAATGACGGTTAAGGTAACTTGTCTTAATCGGAACGTAGGTGGTTCGAGCGAATTTGTTACAAAGTTCTAGGTTTGGAAACCTAGGGTCGGGACTAGGCTCGTTACCGGGGTTCGACCTACGGTTGGGACTGGGCTCGTTACCGGGGTTCTACTGAACTGCTCGGCGTTTTCTAGTTGAGAAGAAGGTGAGCAAATTGAGAATAAGAACTTAAATTATAGGAAGAGGCATGATTGACATAGAATTTGCAATTAAGGAAAAATAACAAAAATTAAGTACCCAAAGTAAATTTCATACCTTGGAGGCATGGTTGAGGCAAGGGAAGCTTTAGGGTTCACTTGATCCACAAGAATGAGGCAAGGGGAAGAAGAAGTGTGAGATGTGGTGTGGGAGGAGAAGGAGACTCGGGTCCCTTTTATAGGGGATTTATGGGGGGGCGCCCGGGAGGTCACGGGCGCCCTCAACAGGTCACGAGCTGCCTAGGGCAGCGAAAAAGTTCTGTGGGCGCCCGAGAGGTCAAGGGCACCCTGATCAAGGCAGGTCAACTGCAGCTTTTGCTGCTTTGACTGGCGTGGACCACAGGTTTGTCAATAGGGGCGCCCGACAGGTCACGGGCGCCCTGGTCAAAGTAGTTGAATGCAGCCTTTTGGTTGCGTGAGGGACAGAAGTGCATTGGGGCGCCCGAGAGGTCACAGGCGCCCTTGTCAATTCAGTCAAACGCAGCTTTTGCTGCTTTGACTGGAGCTGGTATGCTGTCAGTGTTGTCGGGGGCGCCCGGGACGGTCCGGGCGCCCTAGGTTGCAGCCTTTTGAACGTTTTGACCAGGTTTGACTGTTTGACTTCGTTTGACTGTGTTTGACCATGTTTGACTATGTTAATCATAGTTTGACTATGTTAACCACAGTTTGACCATGATTATAAAGGCGCAAGTAATGTGGTTTAATTTGAGCTTAATTTTCCTGTCTCACTGAATCTAGGGTTTTCAAACACGTTAACCTTAAGGTTTTTGTAAGACAGGTTTGAGGATAAAAATTAATTTTGAAAATGAATTTTAATTTATTTTGAAAATGTTATTTTAGTTTTGAAAACAGATTTGAAAACAAATAAGTTTAGAAATTTTGAAAAATAGATTAAGTGATTTTGGAAAAAGAAATAAGTTTAAGAAGTAGAAATTTTGAAGACAGATTAGAATCTATAATTATTTGAAATTTGAGTTAGATTCGAATTTGACAAAAGATAATTTGAATTTGAATTTCAGAAATTGGCTTCCAGGTCTTGGCGAGGCACAAGGCCTTCTTTGGCCGTAGCCTTATGGGATCATCCACCCTTTCCTTGACAAAGCCTTTTAATGAAATTTCATTTTCAAATTAAATTAGGTCATTTTTTGGTCTAACTAGCTTGGGTCTTGGATCGGTAGCTTCGGCTGGTTTCACCAGTCTAAAGAGACCAAGTAGACTTGATCTTATTAGAGTTGGTTTCCCCAACGTACTATCATCTCACCTCCTCCCAATACTATGTTTTCAAGTTTCAAGTAATCTAGTCCTTAAATCTAAGTATTCCTTAAATCTAAGCATGGCAATTTGCAAAAATTAAATAAACAAACAATCAATCAATTAAAAAATTATCTAAGTATAAAAATTGTTTTGATTTTGGCTCCCCCTGGACTAAAGCCTCTGTATGGGTTAGGCAAGATGTGAATCCTGTCCTTGGGGATCCAAAATTGATTTGAACCAGTTGGTTTAGTCAGGCACAGTTTTGGCACCCATGCCTGAACCTTAGGTCTTGACTGGTTCAGTACAGCAAAGTAAGATCTTTGCCGAGATTTGGTTCTATAGCCAAGTCCGGATCGGTTTAGAACAGACTTCTGTTTTCCCAGAATCAGATCAAGATTCTTGGAACCAGAAGTGAATCGTTCTAAAGCTGTTCTTAAGTCCTTAACTTGAGTTTTCAGGGAGGAATTCTCTGATTCAAGTTTTTCAACTTGATCAGGGGTTCCTTCCTGAAGTTTCTCAGTTAAGGATTTAGAATCAGCTCCCTCTTTCAGAAGTTTTACTTCCTGTCGGAGGGACTCGATTCGGAGTTTGGCTTTTGCCAAATCTCGGGATAGATAGGAAATAAGCGAATTCAATTGTAATTTCGAAAAACCCGTTACCCTTATTTCGCCGTCGTCGGAGAATGTCAGCTTGCCGTCGTCCCGGTCTGAGTCTGAGTCAGTCTCGATTTGATCTGAAGCGGTCAGGGCTAGAAGATTGGACTGGGGTGCTTCTTCTTCTTCTTCTGAGGAAGACTCGTCCCAGGTTGCTTGGAGTGCCTTCTTCTTTCTGGTCTTTTTGGACTCCTTTAGACTTGGACACTCAGTCTTGTAGTGGCCCTTCTTCTTGCATTCGTAGCAGGTTACGTTGGGCTTGTGTTTGTCAGTTGCTGGTTCAGCTAGTTCATCCTTTCTTCGGCTTGTTCTCCGTGTGTTGGTTTGGTTCTTCAACTTTTTGTAGTAGCTTCGAGCTAGCCGGACCAGTTCAGATTGATCTTCTTCTTGATCTTCTGTTTCTGAACCTGAGGTAGACTCGGGTTCAACTTGAGTTTTCTTCTTAGTCATTCTTCCTGTTTTTCCTGCAAAGAAAGCTATACTTTTCTCGGCCAAATTGCAGTTAGTTTGTTCATGTAATTCAAGTTCAGAGAATAACTCATCTAACTTAATTTTTGAAAGATCTCTAGAGACCTTGTATGCATCTACCATAGATGCCCACAAGGTGGTCCTAGGGAACCCATTTAGGGCATACCTTATAAGATCACGGTTTTGAACCTGGTGACCTATTGCGTGAAGACCGTTCATCAATTCCTGGATTCTGGCATGGAGCTGGGCTGCTGTCTCGTTATCTGCCATTTTGATGGTGAAGAGCTTGTTCAGTAGCAGGTCCCGTTTGCTGATCCTCGTATCTGAAGTTCGTTCGTGGAGCTCGATCAGTTTAGCCCATAGCTCCTTTGCACTGTTGAATGGGCCTACGCGGTTCAGCTCCTCTTTTGTCAGTCCGCATTGAAGAGTCTGAGTTGCTTTGGCGTCAGCTTCAATCTTGCGTTTGAGGGCAGTGTCCCACTCTGAGTAGTTCTGCGGTATGCCTTCAGCATTTGTGGGAATCATCAGTCCAGACTGGATGATTATCCACATATCCACCTGAGTTTTCAGGTGGACCTCCATTCGACTTTTCCAGTAAGGAAAGTCTTCTCCACTGAAAAGTGGAGGTCTGGCGGTGCTAAAGCCTTCTTGGATGGTCATTTGTTCTGAAATTGTAAACAACAAAAAAAACAAGAATATTCCAAGACTTGGTCTTGGATTAGTAGTGCGGGAAGAAAAGAAATAAAAACAATTTCAAGGGGTGTTGCACCAACCTTGAAAGAAAAATTCGAACGAAAATTTAAAAAAAATGAGAGAGAAAAACGAAAGAAATCCGAAAAATTTTCAAACTGGTGGTTGCACCAAGTTTGAATTCCCCGCTCTGATACCACTTGTTGGATTGAGAGATGCGATAAAGGGGGGGTGAATGTCGCAAATCGTTCGGATTTAAAAAGAGTAAGTGCGCAGCGGAAATAAGACACACAAACAATGCTAACACGGTCGTTTTACTTGGTTCGGAGCCTGTGTCCAAGGCCCACGGTCGTTGACCGTTTTCTGCGGGCAATTCTATAAGTTCGTAAACCAGTTTACAATTATTGAATACAGAATAAGTGCAGTAAACTTATATAATAAGAATTATGCTCTTCTTTTATCGACGTCCATAGTAGATCGAAGATTTCGGGGGCAGCGGGACGTCGTCGGCTCGAGTTGGGCAGTATCTGGAGCAAAGCACGAGAGCAGAAGAGCGTGGAAGTGTCCGAAGAATTGATGCTTTGAAGAAGGAGGTCGAGGGCCCTTTATATAGGGCCTAGGGGCGCCCTGGTCGACGGGGGCGCCCCCCCACGTGGCAGCCGATCCGGCTGTAGCTCGGTCGCCGTCTGATCCCATTATCCTCGGGATCCGGTTTGACCGGGGCGCCCGGAGGACTCGGGGCGCCCGGCTTGACCGGTCAAAGGCCTCATCTCTTCGGCTTCGCAGGGATGCGCTTCGACAGCTGGCAGTGGGGGCGCCCGCGACACGCGGGGCGCCCGCGACAAGCGGGGCGAAAACGCGTCGAGGTTGTTACATACTTGGGTTGACCTTGGGGGCGCCCTGGTCGTCCAGGGCGCCCTGCTCATCTTCTGCCTCACTCCTTCGAGGCTCTCTGAGCTGCAGATACTCAGTCCTTCGATCCTGCATCCAGGGTTAGTCCAAATAACAATTATATTATTATTTTATACAGCCTTAGCTGTCTTGGTTCTGACTTTGGTCTCCAAAATGGAGCCCTAGGTCGAACCGACGCCTAATGTTCCCTCAAGGGGAACGCGTCCTCACCTACTCCTCTCGGGAGAGTTTTACCTGGTGCCAACCGGATCCTCCAGTTGGACTTTTGCCCGGTAGTCCTTCGCCAGGTCTTGAGGTACCAAGCTGCCTTTCGCATGGTGCCTAGCAGCCCTTCGCTAGGTCTTTACTTCTGGCAGCCCTTCGCCAGTGCCTAGCATTCCTTTGCTAGGGCTTTGTCCATTCTGGCAGTCCTTCGCCAGTGCCTAGCATTCCTTCGCTAGGACTTTGTCTAGTCTGGCAGTCCTTCGCCAGTGCCTAGCATTCCTTCGCTAGGGCTTTTCCTGTACACTCAAGAAACTTGTTAGACACCAATTAACCCTTAACTTTTGAACCCTTTTGTCAATATCAAAACACAGGTTTGACTTGGGTGCAATCTGCCCCAACAATTGGCACATCAGATTTTATTCTTGGTATCAAGTTGTTTCACTTTCTCACTCGGTATCAAATCTTCATGTCCGAAAATCCTGGTTATAATTCTGCATCAGTTTCAATTGTGATGGCTGCACTGTTTTGAGTCAATTTCTTAGTATTTGGAATGCAATTGATATAGAATTTGTTATCATGTTTGATTTTCCAAATCTGAAATCTACTTCGGTTTGATTGAGTTATAATTGGTTGAGTCTTCCATTGCATTTATCTAGCTTAAGTTTTGTTCATTAGTTTGGTTTCCTTTATCTTTCATTGTGATTTTATCTCTGACTTGAAACCAAACCCAAATTACATTCGAAACCCAAATTCACAAACGACACCTAAATACAGGCGCGAATCAAACAAACCTTCAACTAGTCCCTGAGAAAATTACGACCTGAGGCCCCTTTACTACGTTTTCATATTCTGATTGCAAAAAGGATTTCCAGCATTCATTCTTATATATTTAAATTTGATAGACCCACATTCGTGACAGTATATTTTGGGCCTGTCACCGAGCATATACTGTATCGCTTGCATCATTTTCAGAGCTTAAACTCACCTGGCTTGGACGTAGTCAGGGTCGAGATCCTCAGGCTGCTATATCAACCTCGCTCTCCTCAAGGTCGAGCATATATCGTATCACCTGCATCTTTTTCAAGGCCCAAAATCTCCTGACCTAGACGTAGTTGGGTCGACATCCTCAGGCTATGGTATCAACCTCAACCTCCTCAAGGACGAGCATATGCTTATCGCCTGCATCCTCTTCATGGCACAAACTCCCCAAACTTAGACATAGTCAAGGTCAAAATCCTCGAGATATGATATCAATCTCACCCTCCTCAAGGTCAAGCATATGCTATATCATCTACTTCTTCTTCAAGGCCTAAACTCCCCCGACTTAGATATAGTTGGGATCAAGATCCTCTTGCTGCGATATCAACATTGCCCTCCTTAGGGTCGAACATATGTCGTATCGTCTACGTCCTTTTTAGAGGCAAAACTCCCATGAATTGGACGTAGTCAGGGTCGAAATCCTCGGGTTGTGGTATCAACCTTGCTCTCGGGGTCAAGAATATGTCGTATTGCCTATGATCAAGACCCCAAACTCCCCCGACTTGGACGTAGTCAGGGTTGATATCCTCAGGCTATGGTATCAACCTCACCCTCCTTAGAGTCGAGCATATATCGTATCATCTGCATCCTTTTCAGGGCCAAAACTCCCCCTACTTGGAGGTAATCAGGGTCGAGATCCTCGAGCTGCAATATCAACCTCGCACTCAGGGTCGAGCATATGTCGTATCACCTGCATCCTTTTCATGGCCAAAACTCCCTTGACTTGGACATAGTCAAGGTCGAGATCCTCGGGCTATGGTATTAACCTCGTCCTTAGGGTCGAGAATATGTTGTATCATTTACTCTCAAAACTCTAAACTCCCTTGACTCGGACTTAGCCAGGGTTGAGATTCCACCATCTTTGACAGAAGCATTATGTACCGAGTACTCAAAAATCAGGATCACACATGGTCTTGTTCGTTGATCTGATGTCAAAAGCAAGCCAGTCAACCCCTGACTAAGACATAGTCAAGGGCAATACCAAAGCGATTACCCTACCAAGATGCGACTCAAGAGTAGCAAGAAATACCAACACGACAAGACAAAAATGTAAAGAAAAAATATTCATTGATAGCAAAAGAGTACATCTGAAAAGCTAAAAGCAAGGGAGTTAAAAGTCAGCTATGACCTCGTCCGAAAAGGCGTCAGTGATCTTGGAGAGGGAAATCCTCGGTCGTGGTTGGTCTACCAGGAGAATGCCCACCTTAATCAGCGGCTACGGAGTACCATCCACTCCGTGATGCACCATACAGAGGAGATGGGCCCCAACCAGATCGTAGAATTCCTTAGAAGAGAGGAACTCTTTCATCTAGCCACCCAATGACCCTCTTCCCCGACTTGGTACTCTTGAAGCTCTGCCACCTTTCACTTGAGTTGGTCTCGCTAAGCTCCCAAGGCCGCCTACAATTCAATGACAAAAGTACGAAGGACCTCCACTTCCTCCTGAGCCAGTTTCGCCTTGCTACAAAGAGATTCCGTATTAGTAGATTGGGCTTTAAGCTAGACTCGGGTTGACTCCGCCTACTAAAGACAACTCCCGGGTTGAGCGAAGCTCCCCCTCTAAGGCAGCCAGTGTCGCCTCTGACTCCTCCTAGACAGCCCCCAGCTCTTGTAGTCGACTCTCATACATAATCAGGTGGGATTCTGCCTCCTTCTGAGTTGCCCCCAACTCCACCTCTGGCAGTTAGAGCCTTTTGTTGCTGACCTACAACTCCACCCAAGTCATCTCCTACATGACCTTCGACGAAGCCCACTTTTGGCTTTAATCAGCCACCTCCGCTTGCAGCTGCTTTACCCGCTTTCGCTTCTTCTTGTTCCCTGATTCTAAGGTTTTGACATAGGCCTCCAAGGCATTGATCTAGTTTTACCATTGGTTCATGTCATACTTCACCTCGACCAAGCCTACCACATTGTCAGCCGCCAACTTTAGTCGGCGAATCTCTGCCAGGCTAGGCTTAGGGGACTAAGCCATCCTACAAAGTCTAGACAGTTGCATTTGCAGGGAGGCGCCCTCCTAGCAGTGGACAGATGGGCAGAAAGATCAACAACTTGCTCCCGCAGTTGGTGGCGGCTTTGCCAGATTTCAAGGAAGCGGCAGATGAAAACCATAAGTTTGAACATATGGTCAACCCCCATCCCCATCAACTCTTTAAGAAGGGTCATCATAGACAAGCTCCCGACGGCTGCCTCTCCATCTCTCCACCACGCGCCCATGGGCCCCGAGAGAGTTAGCTCCATTTGAAACCCCATGAAGCATCTAGGAGAAGAACTGACTCCTCATATAGAAGATGGGAGGGACCTACCTCAACCCCCTCCTGAGCAGCCATTGAGAGGCTCAGAGGGGGTGGGGGTACACAGGTCCCAGGGGCTCCCTCCTAGCTAGGGGGAGACAGCATTGGCAACCTAGCTGGGGGTACCTTGCCGATGGGGACCGAGGATATCTCCCCGAGCATATCCTCTATCTCAGTGGGAGGAGAAGGCAAGCGAACTAGTACTGGGGTTGGACCACCAGGGGAAACAACCCCCAAGGTAGGCGGTGTCCTAACACGGGAGGTAGTCTGGTAGGATGACAATGGGTGAATGCCTTTTTCTTTCTGGTCAGTACGAGGGGTGTACTAGATTCCTCTGAGAGGGCCCCCTCAGTGGGCAAGGAGGGGGCTACATTGAAGGTGTTGCGACGTCGGTAGCAGCCGCAGGAGAAATGGCTGGGACCTCCGGTCCCAAGAGAGTCACAGTCGAGGATGTTGGGGCCTCGACCTCTCGAGTCAGGTCGACAATCTTTGCATCGTGAGCTTCCAACTTGATCTCTGACATCTTGATCAATCGGTTCAGAGTTGCTCGCAGCATGGTCTCAGTTGCATAAATAAAAATACTGAGTTATGCATCAACATCATCATAAAAGATAAGATTTTACCAAAAGAGTATTGCAGAGAGGTCAGGATGAGACTCATCCCAAAAGTATGTAGCAGACCCTCCTCGAGCAGTGAGTTGTTGCCAAAAAAATAAATCCCATAACCACTCTAGAGCCCATGAGTAGCCCTGCTCCAAGTGGATATCCTTCATAGAGGGTGAAAAATGTAGCTCTCATTGTCATCGAGCAGTCCCCGACAGAGGGGTTGGAGTTCGTACATAGAAAAATTAGAGCTTTCATCCCTTATGGGATGAGGGTAAGCCCTTAATCAATCCCAAACCAACCCTAGAAAAAAAATATATCAACCTCCAATTCTCTTAGATAGAAGAAACAATGGAAGAGGGGGGGGGGGACAAAGGAACACGATATAGGTGAAACAAAATAACCATCCCCGTTAGTGTGCAAAAGGAGTTTTAACCTAACTAGGATAGAGGAATATGTAAACCATGAGACACCTCATCGAAGAAAGGTAGATTGAAAAATGAACACCACTCTGCAATTGACCCCTAAAGAAGGTTATACCTCCATCTAAGCACCGTGCAGCAGATCTCTTGAATGGAAATGGTACCTGTGCTAGAGGCCAACGATCAATGGAGAAGGAAAAAGTAAGCTCGGGTGTGGAGACCTCAGGAGATGGCACGCAACAGTGTATGAGCCAAGATCAGTTAAGGAATGGTGCCAGGAGGCCAGAGTTGCAGCTTTCTTTAGTAGTAAATCAAGGCACGGGTTCAGCAGCAGCAGATAATCATGCTAGGGAACAGTTGCAACAGTTGCAACTATCTTCAGCAATGAATCAAGGCACGAGTTGGCAGTTACCAGCAGCAGACAATCAGTTGGTAGTTGATCATGATATTGAACAGTCTCAAAATCCCACAGTAACTCAGGAAAAAGTGCATGTAAAGGTAGCATCAATAGGTCAGTCAGTACTGATTGGTAGTCGGATGCACAAAGATATAGATGGACAGAGTAGAGATGACAGTATCAGAAGGATTGCAGTGGGATCAGATGATCAGACCTGTAGACTTAACTGGAAACAAATAGACCCAGGGGTGCGAAATGTAGTGGAAACTCGCAGTGCAGATTTGGGACTTATGCAGGACGAATCAGACAGTAGTATGCGAGATAATGGGAAGCAGGATGATCATCCTTGCACACAAAGGGATCTGGCTAAGGATAGGACATCCAACATATCAAGTGATGCACAGCACTGCAGTAATTGAACAGTGGTGTCGGGAGCTAGATAGTACAATCACGGGAGGGGCAGGACCTAGCATGGCTTGCCAGTTAGAAGGGAGAACAGATGAGCTAGGCCTTCCTAGTGCTGAGCCAGAGGCAGGTGAAGCACAGGAAACTGGTAGCATGGATGCACAGGTTGTTAGTTTAGAGGAGGAATACACTTGCACCCAGTTAGAGGAGCTGTATGAGGAATACACCTGCACCCAGTTGGAGGAGACACTAGCTGAAGCTACTGAGGTAGATAGCAATGGGGATGAAGGTGGATGGTCAGTACAAACAAGAGCCAAAGAAGCAAAGAGGAAAATAGATGGTGCTAGGTTTGCAAAGTTAGTCACAACCTTGCCAGCAACAGGGTCTCGGGGTGCAAGAAACAATGAAGGGAACCAAGTTAGGCAAGTCTGCAGTGGGTAGGATGATGCAAGATGTCAGAACAAAGAGACTAGAAAAGGTGGCAAAGAGAAGGGTGGTAAGCAAGCAGTCAGTAGCATCATATTATCAAGTTTGAGACGGCCGAGGTTGTCCTTATCATCATGAAGATTGTGGCTTGGAATGTGAGGGGGTTGAACCAGGGCCCCAAGTAGAAGGAGGTGGAAGGCTTTCTTCATAGGAATCGGATTGCAATTATGGGACTCATGGAGACCAAATTAACAGACCAAGAGTATACGAGGATGAAGCGGAGAGGATTTCACCAATGGGAGACACAGCATCACATTGTGGAAACTTCAAGTGCACAAAGTAGTATGATTATGCTGATTTGGAACCCAGCCAGAGTCATCCTGTAGATCAGAGAATGGGATGTACAGTTTGCACACGCAGTGGTAACATGCCGCATGACACAGAGGTAATTTCAGGTAACTTTTATATATGGTCAGTTATCAATCACAAGTAAAAGACAACTTTGGGATGGGCTAAATCGTATTGGTGAAGGGATGGATAATCCATGGCTACTGATGGGTGATTTTAATTCACCACTTTCAGCTGCGAATAAGAAAGGGGGAAGGGTTTTAACCTAATATCAAATTGCAGATTTCCAGGAATTTATGCTGCTTAATTCGCTGGAAGACCTTCCGCAAGTGGGATGTAGATACACGTGGTCTAATGGAGATGTGTTTTGCAAGCTGGATTGTGACTTAATCAACAAACAGTGGATGGAGCAGAGTACCAGAACTGTGGCAGAGTTTATTCCACCAGGTCCTTATTCAGATCATACCCCCTACATTGTTACTATACTTGATGGCAGTGAATCAGGAAGGAGGCAGTTCAAGTTTTTCAATTTGTTGACCCTTCACTCAGATTATCAGGTAGTGGTGAATGAAAATTGGACATCAGATCAGAGGCATGGAGAGTGGAGTACGGCACAGTATAGATTAAAGATGAAGCTCAATCAGTTGAAACCTCACCTTATGCAGTTAAATCATCAACACTTTCAGCACATCCATGAGAGAGCAGCTGGGGCCTTAGCAGAATTACAACAACTGCAGCAAGAAGGACTCACATGTGGGGAGTTTGAGTAGAACTATAGGAGAGTGCAGCAAGTGGCAGCGTAACTCAGCAATGCAGACTACCAATTTTGTGCCCAGAAAGTAATGATCAAGTAACTCAAAGAAGCGGATCGTAACACTACATTCTTTCATGCACTGGTTAAAAGAAACAACAAAAGCAGGGAGATAGTTGTGTTGGAGAAGGAAACAGGAGAGACCACACATTGCCAAGAGGAGGAGGTAGCTGAATTCCTCCAGCATTATCAAGATCTGTTGGGAACCTCTACACAGTGTCAGCCTTTGGAGCATTCTTGTCTGGACTTTGGGAGGAAGCTCACGGTGGAGCAGTAGGAACATCTAATTATTGAGCCAACAGTGGAACAAATTAGGCAAGCCTTGTTTAGTATTAGGGACCAAAAGGCGCCAGGACCGGACAGTTACGGATCAAAAAATTTTAAGCATTCTTGTGATATGATCAGTGCTGATTTTGTAGATGTAGTGCTGGAATTTTTCAGAATTGCGAAGCTATTGAAAATGTGGAACCACTCCGTAATTTCATTTGTCCCCAAAACTGAATATCCAAGTAAAGTGACTCATTATCGGCCTATATCATGCTCTTCGGTGTATTACAAGGTAGTCTCCAAACTATTAGCAAAGAAAAGGGTAGTAGCTGCAGGGTATATCCTTCATCCGGCACAGACGACCTTTGTCAAGGGGCGGACCATAACAGATAGCATCCACCTAGCCCAAGAATTGCTAAGGAACTATGCGCGGAAGAGGATATCTCCCAGATGCACCCTTAAGGTTGACCTCCGGAAAGCATTTGATACGGTTAATTGGAGGTTCTTATTTGAATTGCTTGAAGGGTTACAATTTCCGGCTACATATGATGAATGGGTACGCGAATGCATTACTACAGTTTCTTACTCCCTTAGTATTAATGGCAGCATGTATGGGCATTTCAAAGGAGCACGGGGACTTCGGCAGGGTGATCCACTCTCTCTATATTTATTTGGTATCTATATGGAATACATGGCCAGACACCTATGTCAGAGCACCAAGAGGTCAGATTTTCATTTTCATCCTAGATGTGTCGACTTGCGGATAGCTCACCTTGCCTATGCAGATGATTTGTTACTGTTCTCCAGAGGTGATGCGGCATCAGTAGGGATACTTATGGAATGTCTAGGGAAGTTTGGCCAGACGGTAGGGCTGAGGGCCAACCTGGATAAGTCAAGCATATACATAGCAGGTGTGGATGTGGCAACAAAAGGGTTCTGCTTGAGCTCACAGGATTTCAGAGTGGTACTATGCCTTTCCGTTGCTTAGGGATCTGATAATTACCATTTTGATAATTAATTTAGGCTCTCAAATCCATGTTTTGATTCCTTTTTGTATGCTTGATCTTGTATTTACACTAGGTTACATGAGTTATTTCTATTTTGGATTTGAATGCAATTCTTTTTACATTTGAGGTATTTTGGCATTAAAAATTTGAATATAATTTTGTAGGCTTCGAATGATCATGGACCTAGATCAGATTGGATCGAATTTGAGTCAAATCTGGCTTTAATTAAGATGATCAAGCACTAGAGAAACGTGGGTCGTCCAATCAAGACATGGGGAGATCTGAGCCATCTTTCATCTTCTGATCAATCTGTAACGCCCGGTTTTTTTTTTAAGCAGCGTTACGCTAAACATACATGTGCATATGTAACATCTTAATGCAGCGGAATAACTAGTACTTAAATCATATACACATGTCTGGGTTATCATTCTTGGACATGGTGACATTATGCTTAACATATTACTAACATACCTAACATCAACATTCCATAACTTATTCATAAGCATTTCAGGTAACATATTATCAGCATGCATAGCATCATGATATCAACTTTCCATGACTTATTCATAAGCATTTCAGGTAGCAAGTAATTTATCCATAACTTCACGAATAGTAGGTTGTTTCTTAGGCATAACTATCATAAGTCGAGCATAACCCAAAGTAAGCATTGTCAGATCATAAAACAAACAATAAGTGAAACGAGAGGGTTTCTTGGCCATGTCACTACTACACATCCATGTTCTAGCCTCTCCTGCTGCTTCCCTTAGAAATCTCTTGCTTGATCTGTGGTATAAGAAAATAAGACTATAAGCACGGAGGCTTAGTAAAACCCTTTTCCTACTCACAAAATCCATATGTCGTATAAACATGAACATAATGCTTCAATCCTACATATCATAGCATACTTCCTATCATGAACATTTACACAATCATGGCATCATCGTTTTAGCATAAACATAAATAAAATCATGGCATCCGAATTTAGCATGTACATAGATATCGTGGCATCATACTTTAGCATGAACATAAATGAAATCATGGCATCATAACTTAGCATGAACATAAACACAATCATAGTAGCATAACTAACGTGAACATAAACATAATCATGGCATCATAATTAACATGAACATAAACATAATCATGGCATCATAATTAACATGAACCTAAACATAATCATGGCATCATAATTAACATGAACATAAACATAATCATGGCATCATAATTAACATGAACCTACTTTGCATTATTATACTTTGCATCAACATACCTTGCATAAACATACTTTTCATAAACATACTTTTCATAAACATAATGCATAACATGGATGGATGCATGGGCAAATGCATATATCATAAGGATGCTTAGTTTAAAATCATACTTTTAAACACTTAAACATAATCATAACATTCATTGGGGCCCTGGCTTGTACCACATTCATTCATCATATGCGCGCATCCCTAAGTAAATACGAGGTAGCTAATCTCGACCTACTAGGGTAAGGACAACTTCATCGGTAGTCCCGAACCGTAAGGACAGCTTCATCGGTCGTCCCGAACCGTGGACAGCTTCATCGGTAGTCCAAAACCGTGGACCTTATTCAGGTCCGGTACAAGCTCATTCTTAAAATAAAATACTTTCACATGCTTCTTCATTCACAAAACATACATAGCATATTCATTCATTCTTAATGCTTAACATCATCATTATGCCTTGAAGGCATGAACCTCATTTCATTCATCATTCTCATTCCATATCACCATTATGCCTTGAAGGCATGAACTTTAACTTCATTCATCATTTCATCCATAAACAGGACATGCATACATATCATTCATAAATCATAGCATATATTCATATTATTCATAAATCATGGCATGCATACATATCATTCCTAAATCATGGCATACCTACATAATTAGCATCTTAATTCATAAAAACATGCATGGTCATGGTACATGGAAAAACATGCCTAGGTCCTTTCATACATGATACATTTCCTTGGGTTCATGGCACATGTCTAAACATTTATGAATCATCATTACAAGTGACCTAACATATAATTCATGACACATAAGCTAGAGTTTCAATTGGCATAAACATTCTTCCAACATACTTAAACATCTATATACATCATAGTACCCTACAAACATGCATCTTTGTGGTCTTAACCCAACCCAAACCCTAAATCTTGGGAGTTGGCCGAAAGTTCCTTGGCATGAAACTCCACCATTCAATCAATAGGAAGGGTTCCATAAGTAAAAGAACACTCATACATTACATACAAGACCATAGGGAGCCATTAAACCCCATGATTGGAGTAAATCCTAAACCCTAGCCCTACCTTGGGACCTTGTCCGAACCCTAATGGGTCACCATCACATGAATAAATTCATAAAGTTACAAATTTACATCCTATAACTTACATATACTTCCATAGGAAAACATTTGAACCCTTGCTTGGAGTTAACCCTAACCCCTTGCCCTAAAACCCATCTTAGCCGAAAGTTACTAGGGCCTTAAATCATGAAAAAAACTTTCACATAACCCCTATTAACATCTCTTACCACATAAGAAAACATAAGGAACAATATTAAAGAGTTGGATCCAAACCAAACCATAGAAACCTATGGTGGCCGAAACCTTGGTAGCCCTAACTTTGGTGTTTCTTCATATATGGTTCAAACAATTTCTTGTATCATGAAAATAACTCAAAAACCATTATACCACAGGTGAGGGAGTCTTACCTTGGGTTATCTTGGTTTTTAGACCTTAAAAAGGGAAGATGATGAAGATCTTGTTGTCCCTTGATCACCCTTAGCCCTTGTAGCCTTGTAGATGACCCTTAGCTCTTGAAGATTGAGCCCTCTTGTGAAGTTTTCCAAAGGAAAACTCTCCTTGAAGTTTCGGCTAGAGTGAGGGAGGAGGAAGAAGAAAGGTGGAATTGATGGAAGGAAGAAAGTAACTCCTAAGCCCCCTCTTTATAACACATTAAGGAGGGCAAGTGAAGAGTCATGGTGGATGACCCTTCATTTTCCCTAAGCCTTAACCACAATCCACTTCATTTCCTCATAGCACTCCCTTGCTAGGTGAATTGGTTAGAGCATGCATGGTTGTACAAGAGGTCCAAGGTTCAATCCTTCGTGCATGCACTAATTTTTGTATTTTATTTTTATTTTATTTTCTATTATTTCAAAAATCCCTTAAAAATTCTCCCATAATTATGTTAATATTTCTCATTAAAACCTCTTTATATTTATATTAATTTTTACCTAAAATTCACCATTAGTGCTTATTTTTTCCCATTTTAAATGAGAAAACATGGATTTCTAGGCTAAAATTCGTATTAATATTTCTAGGTCCCTCAGAAAATTATCTAGTCATGCTCAATATTTTAAAGAAAATATTATGAGAATTTTCCGGGTCATTACACAATCCGAGCTCAAGGTAGAGTTAATCAAGACCATAGATCAAGATCTGAAGTTTTGGTCCAAATCAGAAGTCATCTAGCCGTTGGATCAAGCTCAAGAGGAGTCTAAGCCATCCATTCAAAAGGAAGGGAGATCTGAGCCATCCGTTGCAGATCTGATCGATCCAAGCTAAGGAGAAGAAGATCCTGACCATTGATGGAGATCTGGAAAGTTTGATTTCAATCCGAGGTGATCTGACCGTTGGATGAAGCGAGGATGATCACAGTCGTTCATTTTTAATGGGAATTAATTAAAACAGGAATTCCTCACCGAGCTCCGGGGGCGTCGCGAGTTCATCATCTATTCTTTGATTTCTTAGCGTTTTCTTCTCCGATCCGCGCGGCCACATCAGATCCAAGCTTCTTTTCAAGATTTTGAATCATCGAGGTAGATTTTCTGTTAAGTTTGCTAATCAAATTTGTTTCTGGAAAGCTCAGGCGAGGGTTTCGGCCGGAACTCTATTTCCACTGATCGATTCCTTGTTGATCACTACTTTTCTTTGATCGGAGCTGTCAGAGCAATTCGGAGGGGTTCTTCGGAGGGTTTCTGAGGGTTCTGAGCCGAAGTCGCCATTCAGCGTATCAAGCAGGAAGAGATCATGGAGTTTTCAGATACTGATCGGTCATCGTGATCGAACAGAAACGCTACTGATCGGTCTCCAATCCGATCAGCAGGAGTCCTGATCGGTTGACTGACCGATAAAGAAGATCAATTCGCATCAAGCCAACGTAAATTGATCAATGGAGTATGTTCTCGCTGGTTTTCGAGCTAGAGGGTTTCTAGCTTGGCTATTGTATGACGGCAAGAAGGAGATCTTGGCAAAGGGATGGATCTGATGTCAAATTTCTGAGAATTTCGGCTTTGAACACTTAATTCATTAGTTGATTCAGTTTATATCAATTTACTTCCAATCATGTTTCTTTAGTATCTTTTGTTTCAGTTTTCACAATTCTACAGTTTAGCTACAGATCCTATGCTTTCTTGCCTTTGATATTAGTCTTGAACTTCAATCCCATAGTTTTGAATTGAATTGCCCAGTTTTCAAATAGCATAAGTGTAGTTTCTGAAATTTCGAGAAGCTGAATTAAGTCTGTTTCCAACTGTTATTTCATCTATTATCGCAAAAAACCCCATCTTATTTGAAAACCCAAAACAGAAAACGACTAAATCTAGCATGAGTTAAGCATTCTTAACTAGTCCTTGGAAAAATACGACTTGAGGCCCCTATACTACACTTAGTTTTGTGAGCTAAAGGGTTTTCAATTTATAAATTCAAATTTGAGGCTCATCTTGACACTCGTTGTGGGCTACCATATCAAATTTTTGGCGCCGTTGCCGGGGAACTATACTAGTTGAGTTTGTTTGATTTGAGCTTGTGCTTAGTTTAATAATCTTTGATACTATTTCATTTGCTTTAGCTTTCGATATACATTTGCTGCCATTTTGTTTGATTTATGACCAGGACTGCAGGTGGTGATATTGTTGATTTTGATCCTAAGATTGAGAGAACCTTCAGAGCTAGGAGGAATCAAGGAGGAGTTTCAGAAGTTATTGAAAATATTCCTACTCATTCAAGCAGTCCCATGGCAGAACATCAGAAGACTATGAAGGAGCTTGCAGCCCTTGATGATGCATTTCAGTATTCTTGTATTGCTTATCTAGAGTTAGCTGGAGATGTTGATTTGAGATCAGGTCTAATTCATCTACTTCCCAAGTTTCAGGGACAATCAGGAGAGGATCCTAATAGACATTTGCATGAGTTCCATGTAGTGTGCTCCACTATGAAGCCTCAAGGGATTTCTGGAGAGGACATCAAATTAAGGGCATTTCCATTTTCTTTGACTGGAGCAGCTAAAGATTGATTTTATTACTTGCCTACTGGACATGTTGCAAGTTGGATTGCTATGAAAAAGGCATTTTTAGAGAAGTAATTTTTAGCTTCAAGAACTGCTATTATTAGAAATAGCATCTGTGGTATTCAACAAGTGGTGGGAGAGACCTTATATGACTATTGGGAGAGATTTAATAAGTTGTGCTCAAGTTGCCCACAACATCAAATAAGTGAGCAGCTTCTTATTCAATATTTCTATGAAGGTCTACTTCAAATGGATAGAATCATGATAGATGCTGCAGCTGGAGGAGCTCTAGTGAACATGTAACGCCCGCTTTTTTTTTTCTTTTCATAAGCGGCGTTACGTTAACATGCTTAGGGCATGTAGACATCATAAGGCAGCGGAATAACTTTAACTTATACATGCCCTACTACCATTCCTAACTTATTGACATGGGAACCTTAGCATATTAACTTTGAACTTAAGCATCATATCATGTCATACATAACATCATATCATAAGGTTCCAGAAGTCATTATTCAAACATATAAGTAACCGAGGTGAAGTTCTAGCATAAACAGTAAACATATAGTTTCCTGGGCCAAGTCACTACTACACACATGCGTTCTTGCCCTCCTGCTGCTTCCATCATTGTCCCCTTGAATGATCTGCGGTATAAGGAAATAAGACTATAAGCACACATGCTTAGTAAGACTCTTTCCTACTCATAAAAATCATTCATCATTCATCATCTCATAATGAGCACATGAAACATTAACATACTTGGTGCTCTACTTAGAACATAACATCTTACATCACTTATCGTATACATAGCATGGCATTAACATAAACATAGTAAACATTCTAAACATTGCATGATACATGGCATAAACATAAACATAGTAAACATTCTAAGCATGGCATGATACATGGAATAAACATAAACATAGTAAACATTCTAAACATGGCATGATACATGGCACAAACATAAACATAGTGAAAGTTCTAAGCATGGCATAATACATGGCATAATACCTATCATATCATATGAACATCTTCTTAACATAATCATGGCATAGTTCATTCATTCTCATGCATACTTCTTAACATGAAGCGTAAGCATAAAATCTTATCACATAGCATAATGCATAACATGAATGGATGCATGAGTGGAATGCATATACATAAGGATGCTTAACTTTTAAAAACATACTTTTAAATGCTTAAACATAATTATCATAACATCATTTGGGGTCCCCGGCTTGTACCACATACATACATCATAGCGCGCATCCCTAGCAAGTCCGAGGTCGCGAGCCCCGACCTACTAGGGTAAGGACAGCATAGTCGGTAGTCCCCGAACCGAGGCGTTCTTAAGGTGCCCATCCCTATTGCACAGCTCCGGTAGTGCCAGAACCGTGGACAGCTTCGGTAGTCCAAAACCGGGGCGTTCTTAAGGTGCCCATCCCTTGGACCCATACTTCAGTCCGGTACAAGCTCATACATAAAGTAAAATACTTTTCATGTTTCATCATTCATAAGACATTCATAGCATAACCATGTTACATAAAGCATGACTTAACACATGCTTGTCCTTTCATTGTTCATTCTTATTGCATAACATCATGATGCCTGTAAGGCATGAGCATTATCTTCATTCATAAACATGGTATGCATCTTCTTTCATAGCATGACATGCATCTTTATTCATACAACATGGCATGCATCATTCTTATCATGAACATAAACATAACATACTTATCATGGCATCGTTCTTATCATGAGCCTAACATAACATACCTATCATAGCATCATTCTTATAGTGAACCTAACCCTATCATACTTATCATGGCATCATTCATATTATGAACATAAACCTATCATACTTATCATGGCATCATTCATATCATGAACATACACAATAACTTAACATGGTTCTTAACATAACATGAGCATATAACTTAGCATGGTTCTCTACATCACATAAGCATATATAGGTAGGATTTCCATAACATTCTACCTACCATTCAAATACATGGCCTAAAACATAAACATTCACGGTAACCCTATTAAGCATGGCATCCAGTCATAACCTGAACCTGAAACATAAAGCATGGTGCTTAAACCTTAGGGTCATGGTTAACATGATTCCTACCACATGCTTGATCCTATACATATAAATACTTTATGGTAAACATGAACCATCATTCTTTGAACCCTAACTCCACTCCCAAACCCTAGATCCAAGGCTTGGCCGAAACTTCTAAGGTGGAGTTCCATCAATTCCATAAACATGTAATATAGCATAAGGTAAAGGAACAACCATACATTATTTATAAGACCATAGGAAGTCCTTGGGGCTCATGATTAGGGTTAACCCTAACCTTTAGGCCACTTTCCTAGGGCTGGCCGAAACTTATAAGGCCATGGGGGTATGGAAAAATTCCATTAAAATCCTCAATCAATCATTAAACACTAATCACATCTTACCATAGAGCCATTGGAGCCCTTACTTGAAATAAATCATAACTTTTACCCTATTAACCCTTCTTGGCCGAAACTTATAGAGTCTCTAGGCCATGTGAAAATTCACATAATCACCCTCCATCACCCTTATATCATGACAACACATAAAAATATATACTTGAAGTTTAGGACTCAACCCTAACCTTTGGGTCCTTGAGGTTGGCCGAAACTTATAGGGTCTCTAGGGTACCCCAAAAATTCTCAAAAATTGTATTAAATCTCTAGACATCATGAGAGTACATTAAACAACATGATTTGGATTTTTACCATCATTTTAGACCAAGAATCCCATGGGCCGAAACCTATAAGGTTAGATTCATGGGTTTCCTTTGGTTTTTCCAACATAAACATCATATACAACTTTCATATCATGTTAATCTTCAAGAAAAGCCATTATACCACAGGTGAGGGAGTCTTACCTTGGGTTTCTTGATTTTTTGAACCTTGAAAGAGAAGGAAATGGTAAGATCTTTGGACCCTTGAACCCCCTTGTCCTTGTATCTTTGGAAGACCCCTTAGATCTTGGGGATGAGACCTCTTGTGGAGCTTTTCCAAGGGAGAACCCTTCCTTGGGTATTCGGCTAGGATGAGGGAGGAGGGAGGAAGAAAATGCAAGTAATGGAAGGAAGAAGTAACTCCCAAACCCCCTATTTATCACCCATTAAGGAGGTAAATGAAGAGTCTCTCCATGACCCTTCATCTCCTTCTAAGCCTTAACCAATATCCACTTCATTTCCTCATAACATTCCCTTGCTAGATGAGTTGGTTAGAGCCTACATGGTTGTACAAGAGGTCCAAGGTTCAATCCTTGGTAAATGTACAATTTTTTTCCACTTATTTTATTTTATTTTCCTAGTAATTTTCGAAAATCCTAAAAAATTTCCCCCATAATTATGTTAATATTTCTTATTAAAATCCCTTCATATTTCTATAAATTTTCACCTAAAATTCACCAATAATCATGGTACTAAAAAACCCATATAAGACCCATTAGTACTTAGTTTTCTCAATTTAATTGAGAAAATATGGATTTCTAGGCCAAATTTTATATAATTATTTCTAGGTCCCTCGGAAAATTATTTATACATGCTCAATATTTTAAGAAAATATTAAGAGAATTTTCCGGGTCGTTACAGAACAAGACCCCAGAACAAGCTAGAGAATTGATTTCAAATATGGCTGAGAACTCTCAACAATTTAGAAGTAGGGCTCTTTCTACTAGAGGGGTGAATGATGTTCAAATGATTTCAAATGAACAAAAAGAGATCAAAAGTTCATTGTTGGAGTTAACCTCTTTGGTGAAGCAAATGACTTTGAATAATGTGAACCAACCTCAGAACTTTCCAGTAGCTTCTTTTCAAAATCCAATTATGGGAGTGTGTAGTATATGTTCAAGCCAAGAGCATAATTCAGATTTGTGTCATAATCTTCAACAAGATGAATCTTTAGCTATTTTGACTAGAGGAGGCCAATTCCAACAAAGAAACAACCCTTATTCATCTACCTACAACCCGGGATGGAGAGATCATCCTAATTTGAAGTATGGTAATTCATTCTATCAACAAAATGCTTCACAACAGCTCCTACAACAAGGACAATAGCAAAATCAGCCTCCTTTCCAAACATTCCAGTAGCCTTATCCGCAATTTCAGCAACCAAATCATCAATTTCAGCCTCAATTCCAACAAAATCAGCAAGGTTTTCAACCAATTCAGACTTTCCAACATCAAAATCAGCAAGGTTTTCAACAAAATCAGCAAGGTTTTCATCAAAATCAATAAGGTTTTCAACCTTCACAGTGTTGGGACCGGGTGCATGTTGACATGAATGCGGGTTCGTAATTTTAAAATTAATTACGTGCAGCGGAAGGTTTAGCATAAATAATTTCACAAATTATTTAACCACACATCTAAGCATGCAACCTTATATTGTGTAGACATGATCATACATTTAAAATTTTGCAGAAAGTAAATTAATTTACTTAATACCTCGCGTAACTCGTATAAAAGGGACGAGATCCAACCGTAGCGTCCCTTGGAAGCTCCGCCTCTATTCGCGTCCACGCCGAGTTCTCTTCGGGATGACTTCCCAAAGCCACGAGTTTCGTGCCGACAAGAACTACTAGATTCTCCAAAGGCACGACAAGAATATCAAGAGAGAGAGATGGAAAACTAACCACCAAACGGAAAAACGGAATCAAGATTCCAGGAGGAAGGAATGAGTCGCGTCCCGCTTCTTCTTCTTCTTTGGCACCTTCTTGGTGGAGGTGGCTCACGGCAAAGGAGGTGAGGGTAGCCAGCCCTAGAAGAGGGAGAGGGAGAGGGTAGCCGACCCTAGAAGAGGGAGAGGGAGAGAAGGAGAGGAAGAGAGGCTAGGCAAGAATCCTTGATCTCTTGAATTAATTTCCAAGCCTTGCCTTGGTACCTTTATATAGTAGCCTCTTTATCGCCAAGTCTCCTTTTAACAGAATAAATTTTCATAAGAAATTTATCTTATAAATTTTCCTATGAATTATTCCGTTATGCTAAGTTTTTATTATAACTTAATTTATAATAAAACAATCATGTCTCCCCTTTTATTATGGAATAAATTTTCACAAGAAATTTATTATATAAATTTTTCTTATCATGGAAAAATCAATTTATAATTGATTTTATAAAATAAAATAAACCAATCCAAGGTTTGTTTTAATTTCCATGAAAATAAATCTCTTTATATAAATAAATTTCTTTATATAAATTTCTTTATCCATAATATTATAAAACAAATCACGCTCGATTTATTTTATAATTTAAACCAAACAATTTGGTTTCCCTTTTTACTGTGGCCGGCCAAACCAAAGAGGGTGGGGACCCTCTTTGGCCGACAAAATCCAAGTCGTCACCTTACGAATTAAACTCATTTAATTCGTCCAACAAGCCTTCAAAAGACTTAGCCATTTTATGCTTCCGATGCGTCTCTGAAAATTTCAGATTCGACTTATCTCTCTTGATCGGAAAATCCAATTTTCAACTAGTTTTAAATCCCTCGGATTACTCGTTGTGCGTGTGACTAAATAAGCTTTCGATTTATGTTGGCCGTTTATAATTAACCAATTATAGAACGATCATGAGTGGCACCTAGTAGTACATCATGATCCCCAATTAATCGAAAGATCAACGGTTGACCTCAGAAATTATTCTGAAACCCTTCAGCAGCTTTAATGAATCGTGCCTCATTCCCTTCACCATCTTATACCCACTTGGTTCAGGACACGGTCTATGTGTGTCAGTCCCCACTAGGCTGACTACGTCACACCTAGCCCAAGTAATGTCTTTCTCGTCCAACGGATTCTAATTACTCTCATGTTTCTGAGAGATTCATACTCGGAACATGTGATGCTCTGGCCAGAGGCTTCGAGTAACAATCCGACGATAGGCCTTGGGTATACATCCCCTCGCAAGGAGTGGTGAATCCTTTGTAGGCTGTTCAAACATCTTCGGGCACTTCGGCTTATACCCAACCATCCTGGGTCCACACCTCCTTGGAGATGCTTGCTTAAGATGTCAAATTATAAGTCTTCATGACCAAGATGACTTGAACACCGCAAGTCAAAGGAACATCGCACTAAACTGCAGTAAGAACTTCATTGACATATCTATATGTAGATTATCATATGAAGTCTTACAGCTAGTCACTCCAATGAACTAGTTCCCTTAACTAGCATTCATGTTTATCTCCGGACATCCCAATATCTCCAGCCAGTGAGAATCAGCTGATTAGAGAATAACTCATGCTAGTCTCAACAGAATTGATAGTGTCCGTATTTATCAATTCATCGACTAGGGACAATTTCAATACTTCACAATTGCACATGTAGAGATAATCACTAGTTGTGAATTTATCACAAATTCTCTCATGCTGTGAATTGTATTGCGGACATTCAGTAAATGAGTTTAAGATCTCAATCAAATACACGAACATGTATACTCAAATAGTGAATATTCATTTATTAAAGTAAATGATTACAATCATAAGGCGATTGCCTTAGGACACTTCTCTCATATTACTAACACACAGCTATCTCAAAGTTTATATCAACAGCCCCAACAATTTCAACCTTCAAACCAGAAGTTTCAGCCTCAAAATCAGAATTTTCAAAGCAATAATTTCCAGCAACTTCCACCTAGTTATCAATCCAATTTTCAGCAATTGCAATAGCCCATTCAACCATTCAATCAGCCCCAACAATAGAATTTTCAAAGTTCACAGCCTACTCATAATTTTCAGCAACCAAATGCTTCATTTCAAGGCCAACAAAAGTCCTATACTAATCAAGGAGGCTTTGGAAACTCTAGTGGGTTTAATGCACAACAACAAAGGCTTGAGGAGATGATGCAACAAATTCTTCAACAACAACAAATTCTACAATAACAACAAGGGCAACAAAAGAATGATTCCACTCTTCAAAACATTGAAAGACACATTGGACAACTAGCTAGTGGAATGAATCGATTACAAACTCAAGGATCAGGTCAATTACCTTCTCAAGCTACTCTTAATCCTAAGGGAAATGTTAGTGCAATAACTTTGAGGAGTGGGAGAGTTGCTTCAAGTCCAAATGCTCAAAGGGCTGATTTTTTTGAAAAATTTTCAGCAACTTGTTTTCCAGCTCAAAATAGTCCGAAAATGGCTTCTTCAACAGTTGAAAGTGATCCTAGTTCAAGCCTAAGTCCTTCTTCTATTGATCCTTTGATTTTGGTGGAAGAACAAGGAGAAATCAGTAAAAAAAGGTGAACCTACAGCAGCTACACCACTTGAAATTTTTGCTCAAGACCCACTTCCAAAAATTTCAACTCAAGAGGAGGAACCGAGGGTCCCTTTACCCTTCCCACAGCGTAAAATTCAAGATAAAAAGAATGTGGAGGAGGAGAAGGCAAAGGAGTATCAAGAGCTTGTGAAACTATTCAGTAAGGTGGAAATTAATGTGCCATTGTTGACCATGATCAAGCAAATACCCAAGTATGCCAAATTTCTTAAGGATTTGTGTGTGCACAAGAGGAAGCAAAAGGGGAATGAATTGGTCAGTTTAGGACAGAATGTTTCAGCCCTTATTCATTTAATTCCTCAAAAATGTGAAGATCCAAGAGTATTCACTATGTCCTGTGAGATAGGGAGAAATATTTTTCATGATGCTATGTTAGATTTGGGAGCTTCTATTAATGTGATGCCTAGATCAGTTTTTCAGATGCTTGGTATTGGACCTTTGCAGCCTACAAGAGTGGTTATTCAGCAAGCAGATAGGAGTCAGACTCACCCAGCTAGAATCATTGAAGATGTATTAGTGAAGATAAAAGAGTTGATTTTTCTTGCGGACTTCTATATCTTAGACATGGAGGGGGATTATCTATCACATAGATCACCACTTATTCTTGGGAGGTCATTCTTGAAGACTGCAAGGACGAAGATTGATGTATATGCAGACACACTTTCTATGAAGATAGGAGACACAGTGGTCCAGTTTAGTATTTTTGATGCTATAAAGCACCCCGGAGAGGATCATTCTATTATGAGCATGGATATTTTAGATGAGTTAGTTGATGCGGATTTATTTGCTGATAGAGTTTCAATTGGTATTCATAGAGGATATTTTAGCTCAGATGAGGCTAAGGATGTTTTAGATATAGAGGCAGCTGAGTTGAAGATTGTAACTGATTCACTCGCAGTTGGAGATGATTCTATAGGTGTAGGGGATTGCACTGAGCCCCAGGGATCACTTATATTGATTGACATGTCAGAAGATTTAGAGGATAGGTTTGAGAGTGTAGGGGAATGCACTGAGCCCCAGGGATCACCCATACCTACCGAGCAGTCACAGATAGAGTTAAAACCATTGCTAGAACATTTAAAGTATGCTTATTTGGAAGAGGAACAGTGTTTACTTGTTATCATTGCCCAGAACTTGGATTTAGAGCAAGAGGACAAATTATTGCAAGTTCTGGGGAAGCATAAGAGAGCTATAGGGTGGACATTAGCTGACATACCTGGTATTAGCCCCGCCATTTGTATGCACAGGATATTTCTAGAGGAGAATGTCAAACCGGTCAGGCAGCCACAAAGAAGGTTAAACTCACTGATTCTAGATGTTGTAAAGAAAGAGGTGACTAGACTTTTACAGGTAGGCATTATATACCTGACAGTAAGTGGGTTAGTCATATTCATGTAGTTCCTAAGAAGTCAGGAGTGATGGTGGTGGCTAATGAGAGTGATGAGTTAGTACCTACCAGGGTGAAGAATTCATGGAGAATTTGTATCAATTACAGGAAGCTGAACCAAGTAACGAGGAAAGATCACTATCCCTTGCCTTTTATTGATCAGATGTTAGAGAAGTTGGTAGGAAAGTCTCACTATTGCTTCCTAGATGGATATTCAGGATATTTCCAGATCTATATAGACCCGGAGGATCAGGAGAAGACCACTTTCACTTGTCCTTTCGGTACATTCACTTATCGACGCATGTCATTTGGGCTTTGCAACGCCCCAAGGACATTCCAGCTGTGTATGGTGAGTGTTTTTGGTGAGTTACTAGAACACTGCATGGAAATATTTATAGATGGATTTTCTGTATTTGACACATCATTTGATACTTGTTTGGATAATTTGTCTAGAGTACTACATAGATGCATTGAAACTAATCTTGTCTTGAATTTTGAAAAATGTCATTTTATGGTAGAGCATGGGATTGTTTTAGGACATATAGTCTCTAGGAAAGGCATTGAAGTAGATCCTGCTAAAGTTAGAGTTGTATCTTCTCTATCTTACCCCGTATGCGTACGGGATGTTCGAGCTTTCCTTGGTCATGCAGGATTTTACAGGAGATTTATTAGAGACTTAAGTGAGATTGCTCGCCCTTTGACTAGACTTTTGCAGAAGGATGTGGATTTTTACATTGACGAAAAATGCAAGGAAGCTTTTCAAAGATTGAGGGAGGCTCTTATTTCAGCTCCTATTATTAGACCCCCTGATTGGACTTTACCTTTTGAGTTGATGTGTGACGCTTCAAATTTTATTGTAGGAGCTGTACTTGCACAGAGGGTGGATGGAGCACCACATGTCATTTGCTACGCTTCCAAGACTTTATATGCTGCTCAGGCTAACAATACCACCACAGAAAAAGAGCTTCTTTCTATTGCTTTTGCTTTGGATAGATTTAGATCATATTTACTATATTCTCATGTGATTGTATTTTCTGATCATGCAACCTTTAAGTACCTTCTGAAGAAGCCAGATGCAAAGCTCGGATTGATTATATGGATGCTTGATAATTACCATTTTGACAATTAATTTAGGCTCTCAAACCCATGTTTTGATCCCTTTTTACATGCTTAATCTTGCATTTACACTAGGTTCCATGAGTTATTGCTATTTTTGGCTTTGGATGAAATTCTTTCTATATTTAAGATATTTTGGCATTAAATTTTGAATCTAATTTTGTAGGCTTCAAATGATCATGGACCTAGATCAAATTGAATCAAACTTGAGTTAGGACTTGGCTTCAATCAAGAGAATCAAGAGATGGATAAATGTGGGTCGTCCAATCATAAAATGGGGAGATCTGAGCCATCTATCATCTTCTGATCAATCCGAGCTCAAGGTAGAGTAAATCAAGACCATAGATCAAGATCTAAACTTTTGATCCAAATCAGAAGTCATCTAGCCATTGGATCAAGCTCAAGAGGAGTCTAAGTCATCCATTCAAAAGGAAGGGAGATCTGAGCCATCTGTTGCAGATCTGATCGATCCAAGCTAAGGAGAAGAAGATCCTGACCATTGATGGAGATCTGGCAAGTTTGATTCCAATCTGAGATGATCTGACCGTTAGATGAGGCGGGGATGATCACAGCCATTCATTTTCAAGTGGAATTAATTAAATGAGAAAACTTCTCCACCGAGCTGAGTCATCACGAGTTTTCTCCCTGTTCTTCAAGTTCTTCATCGTTTTCTTCTCCGATCCGCGTGTCCAACATCAGATTCGTTTGTTTTCAAGATTTTGAATCATCGAGGTAGTTTTCTTGTTCAGTTTGCTAACCAATTTCTTCGCTGAAAGGAGCTCAGGTGAGGGTTTCACCGGAGTTCTGTTCCTGCCACTGATCGCTTCTGTTTGATCGCTGCTTTCCTTCATCCGGAGTTGTCGAAGCAATTTAGCGGGGTTCTCTGAAGGCTTCTGAGAGTTTCTGAGCTCGATCGCCAACCAGCTAATCAAGAAGGAAGAGTTCGTGACTGATTTCAGATTCTAATCGATCTCTGTGATTGGACAGAGACGCTTCTGATCGGTCTCCAATCCGATCAGAAAGAGTCCTGATCAGTCCCGTGACCGATCAGGAAGAGCAATACGCACCAATCCATTACAAACTGATCAAGGGAGTTTTTCTTCGCTGGTTTTTTAGCTAGAGGGTTTCTAGCTTAGCTTTTGTGTGACGGCAAGAGGAAATATTAACAAGGAACTGATTTGATGTTCAATTTAAGAAAATTTTGGTTCTAAACACTTACTTCTTCAAGTTGTTTCGGTTTGTACCAATCTACACTTCAGTTAAGTTTCTTTAGCTTACTTTGCTTTAGTTTTTACTATACTGCAATTAGTTCCCTGTATTCAAGTTTAGTTCTTAAATTTCAATTCCATCGTTTTGAATTTAATTGCTCAGTTATCAAATAGGTTAAGTGTAGTTTCCGTAATTTCCTAATTCGTTTCTGCTTTAGCTGAGTTCATTCTGTTTCATACTGTTATTTCATTCATATTCGCAAAAAACCCCCATCTTATTTGAAAACTCAAAATATCAAACGACGAATTCAAGCTTGAACTAAACATCCTTAACTAGTCCTTGAAAAAATACGACTTGAGGCCCCTATACTACACTTAGATTTGTGAGCTAAGGGTTTTCAATTTATAAATTCAAATTTGAGGCTCATCGTGACACTCGATTGTGAGCATTCATCAATGCTTCTACTTCAATAGTTTGATTTGGAGATTCAAGATAGGAGTGGCAAGGAGAACTTGGTGGCAGATCATTTGAGCAGGATAGAGGGAGATGGACACATTACCGCCATTAATGATGATTTCAGAGATGGGCACCTTTTAGTGGTGCATGGTGAGTCACCATGGTATGCGGATCTAGTTAACTATTTAGTAGCTAATGTTTTTCCTGCACAATTTATTAAGGCTCAGAAAGACAAATTTAAGAGTGATACTAAATTTTATGTGTGGCATGATCCTTACATGTGGAAATTTTGTAGTGATCAAATAATTAGAAGATGCATACCTGATCATGAGTTTCATTCAGTTCTTACACTTTGTCATTCGTCAGCCTGTGGAGGACATTTTGGCCCACAGAGGACCGCTAGGAAAGTACTAGAATGTGGATTATTCTGGTCTACTTTATTCCCTGATGCTTATCTATTTTATAAAAACTGTGATAGATGTCAAAGGACAAGAAACATAGGAGCTAGGAATGAAATGCCCCAACAAACTATGCTTTTTTGTGAAATTTTTGATGTATGGGGGATAGACTTTATGGGACCATTTCCTGTATCTTTTGGATTTTTTTGTATATACTACTTGCTGTTGATTATGTAGCTAAATGGGTGGAGGTCATTCCCTCCAAGACTGACGATTCTTTTATTGTTGTGAGTTTTGTTAGGTCACACATTTTTTGTAGGTTTGGAATTCCAAGAGCTATTATAAGTGATCAAGGTTCACATTTTTGCAACAAGCACATGAAGGATTTACTTAACAAATTTGGGGTTTTGCATAAAGTGTTTACTTCCTACCATCCCCAAACTAATGGACAAGTCGAGGTATCAAATAGAGAGATTAAGGCAATCTTGGAGAAGACCGTGGGGCCTAGTAGAAAAGATTGGAGCAAAAGACTTGATGATGCATTGTGGGCTTATCGGACGGCATATAAGACACCTATTAGAATGTCTCCCTACCGGCTAGTTTATGGGAAAGCTTGTCACTTGCCCGTGGAGATAGAGCATAGAGCTTATTGGCCGGTGAAGGCTTGCAATTTTGATGCAAATAAAGTGGGAGAAGAAAGGAAGCTACAACTTTAAGAACTTGAGGAGATAAGACTAGAAGCATATGAAAACTCAAGGATTTACAAAGAGAAGCTAAGAACTTTCATGATAAGCATATATTGAAGAAGGAGTTTCAAATTGGTGACAAAGTTCTTTTATACAAATCAAGGCTCAAATTAATTAAAGGTAAGTTGAGGTCTAGATGGGAAGGTCCATTTCTTGTTACTAATGTTTTTCCTTTTGGTGTTATTGAGATTAAGGATGAGGCTAATGATCTTATATGGAAAGTTAATGGCCACCGGCTCAAAAAATATTTTGAAGAAGTGAAGGAGTTAGATGTGGATGGATTGGATATTAAAGATGCTATCTACCCAACTTAAAGGGGAGTTTGATTCTTCTTACGCTTTTATTTCATTGTCTATACCATTTTTATGTTTTCTAGCTGTAAATTTTTCTTTTACAGTGAGTTCTTTTACAGTGAGTTCTTTCTAGCAGTAAATACTTAGGTAGTGTAGAATGAATAAAGAGTCATTGTAGATACCATTTTATCCTTTTTGGCATCTTGTTTCTTGCATGATTTGGAATAAATGTATCCCTCTAGATTTTCTTTATATCATTTTAGAATCCTTTGAAAGTGAATTAAATTTGGTTGTTAAAACTTAGGATTTGAGCCCATGGATGAAAATTCTTGGATACTTGAGTTGCTACTTGGTTATGGACTCTAGATTGATGATTTGAGATGAATTCTTTTTACCTAGTGAGGATTTGGCCTTATTTTTGAAATACACACATGTGATTGTACTCTAGAACTTGCTTAGGTTCTTTCAAAACTATATTTCTATGATTGGACCACATCTATAGAGGTGAATCATCTTGTTTCCTTTTTCATATCATTTTTGCAATATTCCTTGTTGATCCACTCTATATTCTATTTTTTTTCCTTTCCCTATTTTTCTGTTCATAACCAAATTTTCCATGGACTTGGGTGCTTTGATTGTTTTTTAATGTTACTTTGCCCGAGATGGTCAAAAAGCTAAGTGTGGGGGAGGTGGCTAGTGTTTTGAAGTGTTTTGGTAAGAAATGATGCATTTTGGAAGCTTATTTTTAGTTGAATTATAGTTGGCAATCTATTTTGATGGATCTAAAGGAATGAAGAAAGTATCAAGGATGCAATTCAAAAAAGAAAGAAAAAAATTGCGGTAGTTGAAAAGGTGCCAATTTGAAGGAGTTTTGTATCAAGTTTGGGTTGCAAGAGTTGATTGGAAAACTCTAAGTAGAGCATATAATTCCATCATCATTATTTGATGTTTCAAAGTCACAATTGCAGTGTGAAGACTTGTTGTCATAGCCAATTAATTCAAGTTAAGATAGGACAAAGGAGTCATTATGCTTTAACAACTTCAGATTACCATTGGATGTTGGTTCTTGCGAAATTGAACAAGGTTGAAGCTGTGATAGTTGCAGAAAACAATAAGAATAAGAAGAGTATCAAGTCTTGAGTTGGTGTGCCAAGGGTTATGGATAGAAAACAATCTGAAAAGTTCCATTGAACTAAGTTATCAAGTAGTGAACAAAGGATGATAACAGTCCATTGAACCAAGTTGAAAAGTTCTGAAAGTCTGAACATTTCAGATTGCTGCTACAAATTGCTAAACATTTCAGATTCCATGAGTTGGAGCTAGCCTTTGCTAAGGATTTGGGAGATGGGCACAAAATGACTGAAAAAAAGAAAGTGAAGGAAGAAGTGAAAAAAAAGAAAAAAAATAGAACAGTTATAAAAAAAGAAAAAAAAAGCATGAAGAGTCAGGAGTTGGATTAGTTTTCTGAATTGGAAGATGTGACCAAGGTGCTAGCTGAATTTAAGATGTAGTTATTGATTAAAAGAAGTGAAACCTCGGCAGAAATAGTTTCAGAATTCTGTAAATTCATTCTGATGGTGCTCTGATCGGTCTCCAGACTGATTAGGGAAGTGTCTGATCAGTCACCGTGACCGATCAGAAGAAAGCCAGATCGATCAGAAGAAAGCCAGAACGATCAGGAAGAGCCTGATCGGTCTCTTGACCGATCAGAAGGGATTGGCACAGAACAGTAACCTTGGCACACTGAATTCAGTAATGTTTCTCATCTAAATCAGAGTCACTGACTGATCCTTGCTTACCTTGGCTCTGATATATGTGGGATAATTCAAAAAGAGAGGGACAAAGTTCATTTAGTTACATTCTTTAGTATCCAAGTCTCCCACTTCTTAAATTTTTCATCTACTAAACTTCTATTTCATTCTTATCATTCTATATTTCCTTAACTTGTTCAAATGAGCCTTTTAGGTGTGGATTCAACTCAAGAATGATGGTGGAGAGTAGAGCATAAGCAAGCTTATGGTAGTGTAAGAAACATGATGTGTTTGAGTGAGCTCCACTTTTATCAAAAATTTAGAACTTAGGAAGAGAGCCACCAAAAAATTTTCTTGAGAGGATTTGTGTGTTTAATTCATCTCAATTAGTCATGAAGGATGAAGTATACTTTGTTGTTGACTAAGGACAAGACTCTAGTCCATTGAGTTTAGATTTTTGAGAATTGACAACCCTAGGTAATTTCCTTTCAATTGCTTCTAACTATGATTGAGAATAATCTAGGGGGAGTACATCATTAGTTCATTAGTTGGTTTGTGCGAGACGCCCAAGAGCAAGTGTGGGGGAGTTGATAATTACTATTTTGATAATTAATTTAGCCTCTCAAATCCATGTTTTGATTCCTTTGTGTATGCTTGATCTTGTATTTACACTAGGTTCCATGAGTTATTTCTATTTTGGCTTTGAATGCAAGTCTGTTTACATTTGAGGTATTTTGGCATTAAAAATTTAAATATAATTTTGTAGGCTTCAAATGATCATAGACCTAGATCAGATTGGATCGAATTTGAGTCAGATCTGGCTTTAATTAAGATGATCAAGCACTGGAGAAACGTGGGTCGTCCAATCAAGACATGGGGAGATCTGAGCCATCATTCATCTTCTGATCAATCCGAGCTCAAGGTAGAGTTAATCAAGACCATAGATCAAGATTTGAAGTTTTGGTCCAAATCAGAAGTCATCTAGTCGTTGGATCAAGCTCAAGAGGAGTCTAAGCCATCCATTCAAAAGGAAGGGAGATCTAAGCCATCTGTTATAGATCTGATCGATCCAAGCTAAGAAGAAGAAGATCCTGACCATTGATGGAGATCTGGAATGTTTGATTTCAATCCGAGGTGATCTGACCGTTGGATGAAGCGAGGATGATCACAGCCGTTCATTTTTAATGGGAATTAATTAAAATAGGAATTCCTCATCGAGCTCTAGGGGCGTCGCGAGTTCTTCATCTGTTCTTCGATTTCTTAACATTTTCTTCTCCGATCCGCGCGGCCACATCAGATCCAAGCTTCTTTTCAAGATTTTGAATCATCGAGGTAGATTTTCTATTAAGTTTGCTAATCAAATCTGTTTCTGGAATGCTCAGGCGAGGGTTTTGGCCGGAGCTCTATTTCCACTGATCGATTCCTTATTGATCACTGCTTTTCTTTGATCAGAGCTGTCGAAGCAATTCGGAGGGGTTCTTCGGAGGATTTCTGAGGGTTCTGAGCCGAAGTCGCCATTCAGCGTATCAAGCAGGAAGAGATCGTGGAGTTTCAGATACTGATCGGTCTTCGTGATCGGACAGAAACGCTACTGATCGGTCTCCAATCCGATCAGCAGGAGTCCTAATCGGTTGACTGACCGATCAAGAAGATCAATTCGCATCAAGCCAATGCAAACTGATCATGGGAGTCTGTTCTCGCTGGTTTCGAGCTAGAGGTTTCTAGCTTGGCTATTGTGTGACGGCAAGAAGGAGATCTTGGCAAAGGGATGGATCTGATGTCAAATTTCTGAGAATTTCGATTTCGAACACTTAATTCATTAGTTGTTTCAGTTTATATCAATTTACTTCCAGTCATGTTTCTTTAGTATCTTTTGTTTCAGTTTTCACAATTCTACAGTTTGTCTACAGATCCTATGCTTTCTTGCCTCTGATATTAGTCTTGAACTTCAATCCCATAGTTTTGAATTGAATTGCCCAGTTTTCAAATAGCATAAGTGTAGTTTTTGAAATTTCGAGTTAGTTTCTGCTTTAGCTGAATTCAGACTGTTTCCAACTGTTATTTCATCCATTATCGCAAAAAACCCCCCATCTTATTTGAAAACCCAAAATAGAAAATGACAAAATCTAGCTAGAGTTAAGCATTCTTAACTAGTCCTTGAAAAAATATGACTTGAGGCCCCTATACTACACTTAGTTTTGTGAGCTAAAGGGTTTTCAATTTATAAATTTAAATTTGAGGCTCATCGTAACACTCTTTGTGGGCACCATCAAATTTTTACAAAACTAAGTGTAGTATAGGGGCCTCAAGTCGTATTTTTCCAAGGACTAGCTAAGAATGATTAATTCAAGCTTGAATTTGTCGTTTTCTATTTTGGATTTTCAAGTAAGATGGGGGTTTTTCTGCGATAAGGAATGAAATTATAAACGGAAACAGAATAAGCTCAGCGAAATCAAAAACTAACTAGAAAATTGCGGAAACTACACTTATCCTATTTGAAAACTGAGCAATTCACTTCAAAACTATGATATTGCAATTCAAGAACTAATATTGAATGTAGGAAAACATAAGATCTATAGATAAATTGCAGAATTATGAAAACTAGAACAAAGCATGCTTAAGAAACATATCTGAGATGTAAATTGATTCAAACTAAAACCACTAAGCAAACAAGTGTTTGGAAATGAAATTTTCCTAAATTAAACATCAAACCAGTCCCTTGCCAAGATTTCCTCTTGCCGTCACACAAAAGCCTAGCTAGAAACCCTCTAGCTCGAAAATCAGCAAAGAACAGACTCCCTTGATCAGTTTGCTTTGGCTTGGCGTGAATTGATCTTCCTGATCGGTCTCCAATCCGATCAGGATCCCACTAGCATCAGAGAAGCTCAGGATAGCAGATTATGTGTTAGGATGTATACTAAAAGTCTTGATTTTGGTTAGAATACATTTACACTTTAAAGAGAATTGCAAAATCACATGGTGCATATTTATATTAGTATATGCACAACATGTCTCATACTTGGCATTGCAGATAACATGGTGCGTGGTGTCGCACAGAAGATTATGTTATCAAGTTCCTTGCAAAAGTATAAGAAAAAGACTCACAACCGAGATGGAGTTAGACGAACCATCAGGATGGTTGTAGTGCAATTAGGTATGATTTGTCTTAACCATAGAATTGCACTAGTGCACTTTGTGTGCATTGAGTAGGACCAAAAGAGAGGTCATCCAATTTTGTACTGACTTCATAAATTGGTTTAGACCTCAGATTATATTATGGAGTACGATCTCTTAATCCCGAAATAATAACGGGCACGTATAATTAATTATTATTTCTTTGACTTACCAATGGACGAGATTTATTCTGTTAAATCGATAGACCTGGTAAATTGGGAAATAATATTAATTATATGGTGTACTGTTGATTATTGACGAAATCTGTGTCCTGGTGAGTCGGGATGATGATGCCCCCTTGATGAGCTCAAAAGGATCGTCATGCCAAATCTTGCAAGTGGACTATAGTCCGACATGATGAAAAAGTTGAGTGGTACTAATCAACGATCAAGAGGATAATTAATTTAATTGTCAGTAATTTAAATTAATTATCAGGCATTCGATATCTTAAACACGGGGAGATGGATGACTCATAATAGGTGGAGCTCATATGAAAATATGGGGGTTGGTGAGGAAGTTCAATGGGATCCTTTAGTGGAATAGATCACCATTAATGGATCGGGTTTTGGATCCATTAGCGGGCCAAGAACCAACTCCTCCTCATGGTCCCTACCTTAGCCCTATAAATACCCCATAGGAGTCATGATACAAGGCTAAATATAATTTTTGGAATTAATTCCAATTAATCATCCAAGCCATAACTTAATCTCTCCTTCTCAAAACCTCTCTCTCCTAGGGTTTTGAAGGGGCCGGTGGAAGAAGGCTTTGTAGAGCTCGGAAAAGGAGGAGAAGGAAGCTTGCTTTTCTTCTTCTCAAGGTCCTTGCCTTCCCTTCTTCCTTCAAGGCTCGGCTTCAAGCAAGGAGAGGAGGAGGAGGCGTTGACGGCGGTGCAAGAAGGCTTGCTCGGCGCCGACAACAAGCAAGAGAAGGAGGAGGCTTTGGCAGTTGGATTCCTCTTCATCTTCCTCATCCACTCCTCTTACCTGTGGCCGACTTTTCCATCAAGGTGGAATTGGTGTCGGCGGCGCACGGTCGAAGCAAGGAGGTCGCCGGCAATCTTCCTCTTAGAGTTTGTTGGTCGGCGCAAGGAAGATAAGGAAGAGGGGTTGGGGTGTGTTCCTTCTTGCTTTCATCACACCTACTTCATCATCCCTTGGTGGCAACACGAGCAAAGGAAGAGAAGAAGGAAAATCTCCGGTCGTGGCTTGCTTGGAAGCAAGGTTCACCGGCGGGAATCAAGGAAGAAAGAAGAAGGAATACCCTAGTCTCTTTCCTAGGGTTTCGGCCAAGCTAGGAAGGAGAAGTTCAAGTCTTGGTGACTCCGCGTCTTGGTAGCTCGACGCCCACACAACGTCCAGGAGAGGAGGGTCATAAGGTAGAAGACTACGAAGTAAACAGCGAGGTATACCTCTCCCTAGCTCCTCTTGTTTTCATTATCATTTCATGCTTGTTTTATTTGCATGTGTTTAATTAATTATCATGAGTTAATTATTAGTTAATTAATGTGATAATTAATTATGTCATGGACCCTGAAAATAAACACAAAAACCGGCGATCCATTCGTCGTCTTTTCCGCGGTTAATTAATCCGGAAAGTTACAAGGCCTTAACCTTGGTTTTGGCTAAGTTGTGACTTGGATTAATTAACACAATGACAAGACGGTCGATTAGGAGACGAGTCTCTATTCGGATTAAATTTTAATCCGTAGACATAGAGAGGTCTCTCAGGTTCGACCCCGTGGTTGCTTGTGAAATCGCCAAGTCATACCCAACAATTGGTATCAGAGCTAGGTTTCCAATTTTGTGTGTTTAGGATTCAGTTATTTTTCTGCACATTATCATGTACATTATTTTTGCTGGATAATTTTGGATATGCGTAGGCTAACTTTTTGTTGCAGGCACTAGATTCCAACTATTATGGCAATTATGGTTATTGTATGTGATTGATTGTGTGTTGTGTAATTAATTGAATCCTCGGCGTTGACGATGCTAAATATGTTATTTAATTTTTGTAATTAAATATGGCACTTGTTTAGCCAAGCTTGTATTTACTTTTGATCTAGATCACATGTACACTCCTTTGTGGAGTATAGGATTAATAGATGTAAATAAGTAAGCTAGTCATCTCAGCTCGGGGACTCCTTCATGGTGGCTTGCGCATGGAAAGGATTGAGTTGATGAGGTGGCGTGTAACGACCCGCCTTCTTGTACTAAGCTTTAAGACGGATCGCTACTAACTGGCTAACTGATTACTGATTTCTGGATGCTAAACCAACTGGGAGAATTTAAAATTTTTGCTTTTTACTGAACTAGCAATTCATAACTTAAACATAACGACCCTCTCTTACTAACCTTGACCTTGTAGGGCCGTTACGTTGAGTTTACTGCTAGGCCAGCCAAAATAAAACAAAAACCTTAATTTTATTAACTTGGCAAAGATTTGATCCCCCAACCTTAGCGTTTCATGACTGAAGCACTAACCAGCAGCCCTACAACACTTTCTGTTTTACATTGGCACCAGTCGACTGATATCTTGCCAGTTGACTGCACCTGGGATTCACTCGCTCGAATGTTTCTGTTCCCTCGACCAGTCGACTGATACCTGTCGCAGTCGACTGGCAGCTCTGAAATCTAAATTTTCATATTCCAGAAACGTGCCAAGGTCAACCTACTTCGTACCAAAAACACTACAAACTCATATTGAAGCTTACTAACAGGTATACAATGATTCTAGGTCATATTCTACATGTTTTCATGACAATAAGACATACTTCAACCATCTCTAAACATAAAATTAGAAACATGAACTTTGTATCAATTTGCTACTAAAGCTAAGCACGGTTTCTGTCTAGATACATCAATAGTAGTACTATAATATCAGAAATGGTTCTATAGCCTTAGACCATGCATTTTACTACTAGTTAACATGCACTTGAAATGTATCACACAACATATCACATGTAGAAACTAGGCATGGCATAACTGCATGATATCAACTCATGATACATAATCTCATACTAGAATTCTCGCAAGGCTCGTATCAAGAGTAATGCTAACAACATGACAAAGGTACTTAAGATGCGGAAAATGATAAACATGTCAAAGAAACTAATTCATTTAACATTCTTAATAATGCGTCCTCATGATGCAAGTTCCCAAGGTTCTTTTCATTCCAAGTTCTACCATCACACACTCCACATCATCCCTACCGCTTCCGCTACTCTATTTTTCCTTTGCCCTTATCTGTAGTATAAGGAAAAATGAAACTATAAGCATAAAGCTTAGTAAGTACCATCCTACTCACAAAACAATGCATATTTCGAAAGTCATGCTTTTGAAAACACATGTAAGAAAACATATCATGCTTTTCATTTATTCTTACTGAAACATATAATCTAAACAGATATCATGGCATACTCATCATACTAAGCACATGGACTAAATCATATTCTTATAACTAAATTCACATGGCATTCATAGAATCTAACTGAACTAGGCATGATCTTAAAACTGTTTTCACTTAAAGCTATTACTAAACTTTTGAAACTTATACATATAGTAAGTGAAAATACTAATTGTGTTGTTGTGGGCTCAGCATTGTGCTGCTAATGCGCACATCCCTAAATAGATCCGAGGTAGCTAATCTCGAACCCATTAGGGTACTACTAGGCGATCTAGGGGCCTAGGGGCGATCTAGGAGCCCACCCATGGACGAACTAGAGTCCAAGCACATGCCATAAAAAGTAAAATACTTTCATAAATATTCTTTTCTTTAACCTTACATCTACTAGGCGATCTAGAGCCTAGGGGCGATCTAGGAGTCCACCCAATGGACAAACTAGGGTCCATAAACATTAAGCAAGGGTAGTTAATTTCATAAACATGCTAAAACTCATATTAGAGCTTCTTGACATTTTCTCGAGCACCTTGCGTGCCTAAAACTCCTCTTTTCTTTTAAGAACACTCCCTAGGCACTCAACGGTGCGTCTAAACCCCAAACTAAAGGGGGAAGCACGTCCAGCCCATCTAGTGGTGCCCTTAAAGTCTGTAGAGGGAGTTAATCTACACATATAAGCATAAACTTGCAAATAGATAAAACTAAGACGATTATGCATACGAACGAAGCTACTTATACTGCATGTGAGGGGTACTTACATCCTGCGCTTGTTCTTACAACTCTAATGCGTGGGGTTTAGGGAGAGGGAAGATCCTTGATGTCTCGGAGAGGCTCTAACGAATAACTACTCCTTGAGAAGATCCCCTAGCGTGTCCTCATTCTTGAATCCACCCAACACAAGACCCTTGGACCTCCTCCTTGGTTTGCCATGAGTGAGGGAGAGAGAGACTCAGGAGAGGGAGAGGAATAGTCGCCCACGAGAGAGAGGGGGTCGGCGGTGAGAAGGTGAGGAAAAGAATAAATCTAAAAACCCCTTAAGTTTCCCTTTTATACTTATGGGAAAATTTAACTAACTTCACCTAATTTATCTTTTCCTCTATTCTATTTCAATGAAAACAAACTATCCCACTTAGTAAGTCTATTCTCCTCTCATGCTAAAGGGGGTCAAACCCCACTTAAGCTTTTTTACTGTGCATTCTATTTTTATTCATTTTTGCCTTATTTGTCCATGGAAAAATTCTATAAAAATATCCATAAATTCAGAATAAATTCTAGGATATTTCTAAAATTAGTTTTGAGAATTTTCGGGCGTTACATGGTGACACGACTGGAGGTGCATTGGAGACCAAGGCCATAATAGTTGGAAAAACCTAGGATTTTTTCATTGTCTATTATATTGGTTTATGTGCTTGTCGTGTGTGTGTGCATGTGAAAAATCTCAACATAAATAACTAAGTGGGAGAAGGACCCTAAGGGTCTCGTGGCCTCCATTACAATCTAACAAGTAATGCGAACAAGCCCGCGCGTCGGCTTTGAGTGCCTTCCTCCACAACGGATAGGTTTGTTCTGTGGACCACTGGGTTAGAAAAGATTATAGAAAATTATTAAAGAGCGTGTGTACTTCCCCAACGAAAGACACATAATCGGAAATAATTTTCTTAGTGTCGCGTAATGGTAAACACTTGGATACAAATATTAGTATCCTCCCCAACGGAATCACTACTATTATTTGTAGGGTCGAAGTGGACCAACTATTAATTTTACTTGTCAGAAAGTTAGGTTTACAAGATAGTAAAATTAATGGGTAAAACTTTCTCTCACAAATGTAGAATTCATATACGTCCACACTAACGTGGCATGTGAAATTCTCGGTGTTTTGAGGTGTTGGTTGTTTTTGGAAATTTATTGTTTTGAGGAGTCAATTTATTTTCAAAAACTAAAGTGTGTGATTTTTGTGATTATCAGGTATTTTAAAATGGATCTAGACCCACTTGTTCTAATAGAAAGAGAAAACTAAATAAATGCCCCTAATAACAATATGGATTAGGAATTAAATATGGAGTTTGTCTCTGTTGGGATCGGGTGCATGTTGACATGGATGCGGGTTCGTAATTTTAAAATTAATTACGTGCAGCGGAAGGTTTAGCATAAATAATTTCTCAAATTATTTAACCACACATCTAACATGCAACCTTATGTTGTGTAGACATGATCATATATTTAAAATTTTACAGAAACGTAAACTAATTTACTTGTTACCTCGCGTAACTCGAAGAAAGGGACGAGATCCAACCGTAAGCATCCCTCGGAAGCTCCGCCTCTATTCGCGTCCACGCCGAGTATCTTCGGGATGACTTCACAAAGCTACGAGTTTCGTGTTCTCGAGAACTACTAGATTCTCCAACGCGACAAAAACCAAGAGAGAAGTAATCACATCGGAAAAACTTACCACCAAGGTTGGCCGGAATCACAATTCCGGCGAGAAGGAGGAAGATGACTTGCACCCAATCCCAAGGTGATGATGGCCGGAGAGGAAGATCGTCCCAACGGAAGAACTTCGTCGCCTCGGTGCTTCTCCTTGTGCTCACGGCAAGAAGAAAGGGGGAGAGGCATGTGGCCGGCCAAGAGGAAGAAGGGAGGAGAGGGAGAGAGCCCAAGCAAGAATACTTGGATTATTTCGAATGAATTCCAAGCCTTGCCTTGGGTCCTTTATATAGTGGTCTCTCAACCGCCAAGTCTCTTTTTTCTTATGGAATAAATTTTCATAAAAAATTTATCATATAAATTTTCTATGACTTATTCCATCATGCCAAGTCTTGATTTTATATCATGGTTAAAATCATATTTTAATTCATGATAAAAATCAACCAAGTCTCTTTTTTTCTTATGGAATAAATTTTCATAAGAAATTTATCATATAAATTTCTTTATATAAATTTCTTTATCATGGTAAATCAATCCATGATTGATTTTATAAAATAAAATAAACCAATCCATGGTTCATTTTAATTTCCATGAAAAATAAATTTCTTTATATAAATTTCTTTATATAAATTTCTTTATCATGGTAAATCAATCCATGATTGAGTTTATAAAATAAAATAAATCAATTCATGGTTCATTTTGTTTTCCATGAAAAATAAATTTTATATAAATTTCTTTATCATGGTAAATCAATCCATGATTGATTTTATAAAATAAAATAAACCAATCCATAGTTCATTTTAATTTCCATGAAAAATAAACCAAACCTTGGTTTATATAAAAATTTATATCATCCATAATTTTATAAAACAAATCACACTTGATTTATTTTATAAATTGAACCAAACAATTTGGTTCCCTCCCTTTGTTGTGGCCGGCCAAGCAAAGAGGGTGGGGACCCTCTTTGGCCGGCCTATCCAAGCCACGCCCCAATGAATTAAACTTATTTAATTCATCTATTAAGTCTTCAAAAGACTTAGCCATTTTACGCTTCCGATGCGTCTCTGAAAAATTCAGATTCGACTTATCGTTTGGCTCAACCAAACCTAATCTCTCTTGATTGGAAAATCCAATTTTCAACTCGTTTTAAATCCCTCGGATTACTCGTAGTGCGTGTGACTAAATAGGCTTTCGATTTATGTTGGTCGTCTATAATTAACCAATTATAGAACAATCATGAGTAGCACCTAGTAGTACATCATGATCCCCAATTAATCGAAAGATCAACGGTTGACCTCAGAAACAATTCTGAAACCCTTCAGCAGCTATAATGAATCATGTCCCATTCCCTTCACCATCTTATACCCACTTGGTTTAGGACATGGTCTATGTGTGTCAGTCCCTACTAGGCTGACTACGTCACACCTAGCCCATGTAACATTTTCTTGTCCTACGGATTCTAATTACTCTCATGTATCTAAGAGATTCATACTCTAAACATGTCATGCTCTGGCCAGAGGCTTGGAGTAACAATCCGACGATAGGCCTTGGGTATACATCTCCTCGCAAGGAGTGGTGAATCCTTTGTAGGCTGTTCAAACATCTTCGGGCACTTCGGCTTATACCCAATCATCCTGGGTCCACACCTCCTTAGAGATGCTTGCTTAAGATGTCAAAGTATAAGTCTCCATGACCAGGATGACTTGAACACCGCAAGTCAAAGGAACATCGCACTTAAGCTGCAGTAAGAACTTCACTGACATGTCTATATGTAGACTACCATATGAAGTTTTACAGTCAGTCACTCCAATGAACTAGTTCCCTTAACTAGCATTCATGTTTATCTCCGGACATCCCAATGTCACCAGCCAGTGAGAATCAGCTGATTAGAGAATAACGCATGCTAGTCTCAACAGAATTGATAGTGTCCGTATTTATCAATTCATCGACTAGGGACAATTTCAATACTTCACAATTGCACATGTAGAGATAATCACTAGTTGTGAATTTATCACAAATTCTCTCATACTGTGAATTATATTGCGGACATTCAGTAAATGAGTTTATGATCTCAATCAAATACATAAACATGTATACTCAAATAGTGAATATTCATTTATTAAAATAAATGATTACAATCATAAGGCGATTGTCTTAGGACACTTCTCTCATATCACTAACAGTCTCTACTACCGGGGAACCTAAACGTGATCTTGTTGAGTTCTATGCCGAAAAGCCTAGCGAGATTAATACTGAAGAGGAGTTTAAATAGTTTAGGAAATGGTTAGAAACAGATGAGACGACTGAGTGTCATCAAAATCAGGCTACTTCCATTACCAGTGATAAATCATCCAAAATCGACGAACTCTTCGAGCAAAGTAATCGGGCCGCTAGGCAGGAGGTAATGAAGAACTTAACAACAACCATCCTAGTTGAGGGTATGCCCGTAAGGGAACATGTTCTCAAAATGATGGCTTGGCTGAAAGAGATGGAAATCCTTGGAGCACAAATTGATGAGGAACCCCAGGTCGATCCCATCCTCCAATCTCTACCATAGAGTTTTGAGAAGTTTTGCCTAAGCTACAATATGGACAAGCGTTCATATTCATGGGCAGAACTTCTGACAGAACTTGAAGCGGCAGAGGCATTTTCTCTTTCACAGACTTACATTGCTCAAGAAGTTTCTACTTCTAAACCGAAAGGAAAGAAGAAGAAGAAACATGCTGGAGCAAAGAAAGTAGCAAGATTACAGAGACCTCAGGGATGCATAAAGAAGTCGAAAGGCAAGTGCTTTGTGTGCAAGTAGTCAGGGCATTGGAAGACGGATTGTCCCCGCCGTCAGAGTAATAATTCAGGTATATTTTCTTCTTTTGTCGTTGTAACATATTTAACGATGATATCTACCGGTACCTGGTGTGTAGATACGGATGCCACTAATCATGTCTGTATTTTTGTGCAAGGGTTCCAGGAAACCCGACGGCTAGCTGAGGAGGATATTACTGACTACATTGATAGGCTATGGAGATGACTTTTGCAATGGGAGTTTATTTGTTCATTTATGTCTTTAGCATAGGATGATATAGTTTTGGTTTTATAGAGATTGTCTTTATGTACTTGATTTTTGGAAAGAACTTTTTGTTCAGTTTCTGGAATAAGATATTCTATTGCTTTTATTGTTAAAAGTGGAATTGAAGGATTATCTGTTAAAGTGCATAGATAGGCAAAAAGCTTAAAACTAAAAGCTCCCATGATGCAATTAGATAGCTTATCATCTAACTAGAATTAGAGAAAGGTTCCTTCCAAGAAGAACCAAACATATATTTTGGCTCTAAGGCTTGGTCTTATTAACCTTTAGTGGAATTCAAAGATTGTTAGCCAATGAGCCCTTGGGTTCATTGGTGATGGAAGACTTGTCTCCCTTAAGATCTTTGACTCTTACTAGGAAGGTAACAAGACCAAAGAGGCTTTTTCTAAGCCTAGGGGCATAGAGCAAAAAAATATGTAGGAATTGGTTCAAACTGATAAGTATAAGTCCTTAGTCTATCTAGAATAGAGGTAACCTTGAAGACTTTGTTTATTTTGTAAACAATTATTCAAGGGTCAAATTACATTTATTTGATGTACTGCAAGACTAAATACTTTGATGAGATCAAAGAATTCAAGTCTGATGCGGAGATACATCAGAGTAAAAGTATGGTGACATTACGATTAAATCGTAGTGGCAAGTGCCTCTAGGGATAGTTGTAGACTTACTTATCAGTAATTGGGATTTGATCCCAATTCACTGCACCTGGTGTGCCCCAACAGAACGGTGCAACACATGGAAGGAAGAATGTCTCTTAAGGTAATGGTTAGGAAGATGATAAGCAACTCTGAGATTAGCCAGATTTGTTCAAGGGGATATGCTCTGGATACTACGGTGTATATGCTTGATATTATCTAGGTCAGTAGTCTCTTAAAACCATAGAAATAGCTTAGTCTAAGGCATGTTCAGATTATGGGTAGTTCAGCACATGTGCTAAAGAGAAACATTGATAAGTTGGAATCTAGTGCATATGTTCGTAGGCTATCCTAAGGGAACAAAAGGTGGTTTTAGTAGTCCTAAGGAACAGAGGATATTCGTTGGTACGAATGACTGATTCTTAGGAAAAGGACTATGAAATAATCCACAAGCCCATGAGTAGAGTTACTCTGAGTAAATTAAATAAGGGGGCATTCTGATCTTAGTACCAACTGTACAAGAGGTTATACCACAGGGCACTGCACCTCGTGTCACAGAAGATACACAATGGGTACATTATCATAGTGAGAGGGTTGTTAGTCAACCTAAGGATTCATGTTCTTAGAAAGTCTATGGGCTGGCTCCTTGGTGAACATGAACCGGATCCCTAGACCTGTGACAAGGAACATCCGCTTTGATGAGAAAAATCCAGTCATGTGGATTTGTTCAAAGGATGGATAAGATTTGTGTATGTAAGTAATGTGACAGATACGTGGTGGTATTCTTGTACTATATGTAGATAATATTTTATTAGTTGGCAACAATGACGGAATATTGTCAGACATAAGGGTATGGTTGTCCAAATAATTATGAAGGACTTGGGAATAGTAAGACACATCCTTGGGGATCAAAGATCTAAGGGATCTCCAGACAAGGATGATGTGCTTATCCCAAGCTTCATAAAAGACACTGTCCTAACTTGTTTTAGTATGGATACCTCCAAGAAAAGTTTGGTACTTTTCAGTTTTGGAGCTACTCTATCTAAAGAGATATGTTTAGATTATCAGAGGAGATAGAGTAAGTAATGGCGGTTCCTTTAGCGTCAGCTATAGAAAGCCTCATGTATGCTAAAAATGAGACCAAATATCTGTTGTGCCGTGGGCATGAATAACAGATATTGGAGTAACCCAGGTCGAGGAAATTGGATTGCGGTAAAAGTATATATTAGTGCCTGAGAAGGACTAAGGATTATATGCTGATTTACCGAGCAGATCAATATCCTGTGGGTTATATGGATACAGAATTCCAATCAAGATAAGGGGCAAATATAAGTATTCCTTAGGGTTTTGTGCTTGCTTTTAGGAGATAGAACCATTTGTATGGGAGAGTGTCGTACAGCGGTTGTGTGATGGACTCTACCATAGAAGCTGGATGATTGACAATCTCAGAGATAGCCAAGAAAGCTATATGGTTCAGGAACCTCAAGATGAACTTCGATGTGATTCCTGGTTTGCTCAGGACTATCACATTTTGTTGTGATTAAAATGGTGTAGTTGCAAACTCGAAGGAATCATGAGTCCATAAGGCAAGTAAACACATAGAGCGCAAGTACCACCCTGGTAAGGAATAGCTGTTGTTGCCTAGATGACATCAGAGAATAACCTAGGGAGATCTTATCACTAAGGCCTTGGTAGCGAGAGATTTTAGGCATGTGAAGGATTTAGGGGTCAAATGTATGACATATTGAAAACAGCAAAGCATTTCAGTATAAGTGGGAGATTGTTAGGATGTATACTAAAAGTCTTGCTTTTGGTTAGAATACATTTACATTTTAAAGAGAATCGCAAAATCACACGGTGCATATTTATATTAGTATATGCACAACATGTCTCATACTTGGCATTGTAGATAACATGGTGTGTGGTGTCGCACAGATGATCATGTTATCAAGATCCTTGCAAAAGTATAAGAAAGAGGCTCACAACCAAGATGGAGTTGTACGAACCATCGGGATGGTTGTAGTGCAATTAGGTATGGTTTGTCTTAACCATAGAATTGCACTAGTGCACTTTGTGTGCATTGAGTAGGACCAAAAGTGAGGTCATCCAATTTTGTACTGACTTTATAAATTGGTTTAGACCTCAGATTATATTATGGAGTACTATCTCTTAATCCCGAAATAATAACGGGCACGTATAATTAATTATTATTTCTTTGACTTACCAATGGACGAGATTTATTTTGTTAAATCGATAGGTCCGATAAATTGAGAAATAATATTAATTATATGGTGTGTCGTTGATTATTGACGGAATCCGTGTCCTGGTGAGTCGAGATGATGATGCCCCCTTGATGAGCTCAAAAGGATCGTCATGTCAAATCTTGCAAGTGGACTATATGTTGGATCGAGAAGAACGATAGAGGGGGGTGAATATCATAAAACGTTCGGATTTGTAAAAGAGAATTAGCAGCGGAAATAAATAAAGTAAAACACACGCGAACACCACAATTTTACTTGGTTCGGAGTCGCGGTCGACTCCTACTCCAAGGCCCACGGTCGTTGACCGTTTACTGCGGGCAATTCTATATGTGCGCAAAAATAGTTTACAAAATGTATTACAAGAATAGTACAGAAAACTTAAAAGCAGCTCTTCGTTACCGACGTCCGGTGTAGATTGTATTTTCGGAGCAGAGGGACGTCGTCGGCGCTTGTATCTCGAGTCGGGAGGTTTCCGGAGCAGAGCGCGGGAGTAGAAGAGTGTGAATGCGTTGGAAGAATTGTGCCTTCAAGCCTTAGGGTCGAGGGGCCTTTTTATAGCCTCTGGGGGCGCCCGGAACGTTGGGGGCGCCCCCCGCCCCACGTGTCAACCGATCCAAGCACCTCTCGGTCAGTCGTTATCCCTTCGGGATCGGGCTGAGGTTTGACTAGGGGGCGCCCGGGTTGACTCTATCCGCTGGCTTCTCGCTGGCTTGACTTTTATCCACTTCGTTGGCTTGAGCTCGGGGCGCCCGGACCATCCGGGGCGCCCGGGAGCATGGGGGCGCCCGGGAGCACGGGGGCGCCCGGGAGCACGGGGGCGCCCCGCCCAGTTAGCTTCCGAAGCGTACATTTTCTCCACTTCTTTTGTATTCACCTTAGGGGCGCCCGGGACACTCCGGGCGCCCTACTCAGCTGCTGCCTCACTCCTTTAAGGCTCTCTGTGCTGCAGACACTCGTTCCTTCGGTCCTGCATCCAGGGTTAGTCCAAAATAACACAGAGCAATAATATGTTATCTTTATACAGCCTCAGCTGTCTTGGTTCTGACTTTGGGTCTCCAAAATGGAGCCCTAGGTCGAGCCGACGCCTACTGTTCCCTCGACGGAGAACTCGTCCTCACCTACTCCTCTCAGGAGAGTTTACCTTTTGCCAACCGGCTCCTCCGGTTGGACTTTTGCCCGATACACCTGACCAGGTCTTCGTGCCGACCTTCCGAGCAGGTCTTCGTGCCCACCTTCCGAGCAGGTCTTCGGTGCCCGGCTCCTTGCCAGGGCTTCGTGCCCAGTCCTCGACCAGGACTTCGTGCCCACCTTCCGAGCAGGTCTTCGGTGCCCAACTCCTTGCCAGGGCTTCGTGCCCAGTCCTCAACCAGGACTTCGTGCCCGGTGTACCTAGGACTTCTTTTCCTGTAAACTTAGTGAACATGTTAGATAAACATAATATCTTAACTTTTGAACCATTTTGCCATTATCAAAATACAGGTTCGACTTGGGTGCTGTCTGCACCAACAATCTCCTCCTTTTTGATTTATGGTAACCCGGTTAAAAAGTTAAGTTAATCAGAACAGTTAAAAATTTGTTTCCTCCCCCTGGAAGGAATCTCCCTCTAGATTTTTCAAAGAGTTCGTGGGGTTTTAAAAAAAATTCTAAGTCTAAAGATGGAATTAATTTTTCAAACACTTTAGAATAGTTTTCAAAAAGAAACATATTTTCCAAAATATGGTTGTGTAATTTTTGGAAAATTTATACTTAGAAAAATTTTTGAGAGCTTTAAGTTTTGAGTACTTAAAATAATTTTTGAAAACTTAAGTTTTAAGTACTTAGGAAAATATTTTTGAAAACTTAAGTTTCAAGTACTTAGGAAAATTTTTGAAAACTTAAGTTTTAAGTACTTAGGAGAATTATTGAAAACTTAAGTTTCAGAAGTTTTTTTGAAAACTTAAGTACTTAGAAAATTTTTTTGAAAACTTAAGTTTCAAGTACTTAGGAGAATTTTTGAAAACTTAAGTTTCAGAAGTTTTTTGAACACTTAAGTACTTAGAAAAATTTTTGAAAACTTAAGTTTCAAAACAAATAGATTAATTACTTTTTGAATAAAGGATAAAATTTTGAATTTAACAAAAACAAAATTTTAAAGTTTCTCTCCCCTTTCCTATCTCTCCCCCTTTGCCATATATCAAAAAAAATAAAGCAATATTGAAAAAAGATAAATTGTATAATTGCAGAAAGAAAATTGCTAAATTGCATAATTTGCTGTACTGAACTAATACAGGATATGAACTAAATCAAACCAATTTTAATTTTCTCTTTTAGGGTCCTGTCTAACCTAATTAGCTACTTACTAACTGTTATAAACAGTAGTTTTTGCTAGGGTTAGTCAAGTTAAGTGTTCTGTTCAAGTTAGATTTTCTAAACTTGATACTCAACTTGATTACTGTGTAAGTTGTATTTAGTGCCCCAATTACTGCAGATGCACTGACTTAAAGCATCTTGAATTAAGGCAAAGACCTAAGCATCTCAACCCATTCTAGGTTATCAATCAAAAGTACCCTAAGGTGCTTGTGAGATGTTGGCTTCTAGATCTATAGGTGCATGCAGTTCTAGGGTTAGGGCCTATGCTAAGTCCATTTGCGAAAAAGCCCTAGTTTTGAAGGGGATAGTTTTTTTTTAAATCAAACTAAGTCGAAAGAAGAAAAAAAAATTATTTTTTTAAAAAACTTTTCAAAACTAAGTAAAAGCTGATTTTTGAAAAAAAAAATTAGAAACTGATTTAAAATAAGTAAAGCAGTTACAAAAAAAACAAAAGTAGAGTAACCCTATTCTACCAAGCATAATAAAGATCAGATACTCAAGATAAATAACTAGTCAAACTAAATAAGTTAACTAGTCAAACAGAGGTCCAGTAGAGTCAAACATGAGTCAAGCTTTAGTTACTAGTACAATGCTGAAATAGTCTAACTATGAAGAAGGGCCAGGGTGGTCAGATGAGCCAGGCTGCCATGCTCTGAGTAGTGACATCATCTCACTGTATCGTGCATCGTCCACCTCTCGATCCGCTCTACGAGCGTCCATCTGCTCGAAGTGGTAAGCCTCGACCTCCTCTCGGAGACTGTGGATCTCCGTCCGCATCTGTGCGAACTGCTGGTCGACGGTCAGTGGAGGAGACTGGTCTATATGGTCCCGCATCTCTGCTGCGAGATCTGCAACGTCAACGTCTACCTCCTCGTCGGAGTCGATCTGAGCTCCGGCTCGCTGTCGTCTCCACGTCAGAACCCCGGTGCCCGATACCTCTATACCAGCTATGGAGAAGTTCCTAAACCCTATCTCATCGAAGTCGGTCATCGCGGTCATTTCACCATCAGTGATGTTACGACCGTGATGATGAAGGATGGAAGTGATGATGTGACAATAGGGGGTGCGTACTCGCCCCTATGTGGTGACACTGGACGCATACAAAATCGTATGGAACATGTGTAGTCCAATGTCGATGTTAAGATGATGGATCAGGGCATACAGAAGGAAGGTATGAAAACGTCGCATGGTCGCGACATCCCTAGTGGATAGTGGTAAAATGCAGCGGACCAGAACTCTGTACAGGGCGTAGTCCTGGACCTGAAGGTCAACGGACTGAAATCGTCTAGCTACGGGGAGCCTAGCTTCCCTATAGAAGTAGGAGTGGAGAGTGTCTAGAGTAATATGAGAGTAGGGAGCATCAAATGGAGGATCCCTAGGAGGATAGCAATAAAAGGTGGACTGGGAAGGTCGTAGTCCAAGAAATCAATTTAGCAAAGAAGGAGTGATTGACAAGGGCATCCCTTGAACAGTAGTGACAAACATGAGATCGTTCTGTCTAACTATGTTATTATAGAATTCTACACATAAAGATGTGTTAATTGGGTGAGTGCAGAATACTAGATTGTCTAATTGATAAAAGTTTATAACATTCATGGCTAGAGGACAAGATTGGGTGAAGAATTGTCTATTGAGATAACTAGTTTTTATAGGCTTATATGTTGTTCGAGCAAACTTATTACACAATTCTAGAGTTGGAAACCTAGGATCGGGACTCAGTTCGGTACCGGGGTTTGCTTGGTTTGCTCGGCGTTTTCTAAGTTGAGAAGCATGCATTTAGAAGAAAGAATTTAAGGAAAAAGTAAATGCATAAGAAAATGGTAAAAGAATTATACCGAGGGGCCGCTCGTGGAGGCATTGTCAAAGTTGAGTGAGCAAGAAGGTCACTCTGTTGCCTTGGAATGAAAGAAGTTAGAAAGGAGGAAGTTTTTGGTGTGGCAAGAAGAGGAGATTCGGGTGGCCTTTTATAGGCGTTTTGGCTAGGGCGCCCGGGAGCTCCCGGGACAGGGCTTTGCTGTTGACAGTATACAAACACTGGTTGGGGCGCCCGCAATGGCCCGGGCGCCTCGGTCAGACAGGAATAGCAGCCTTGCAGCCATTGACCGGTACTAGGGGCGCCCGAAAGGTTCGGGGCGCCCCGGTTAAGGTATAAAGGCAGATTTTTGCCTAGAGAGAAGTGAAAGTCTTGTGGAGGCGCCCGAGGAGTCACGGGCGCCCGAATTGAGTGTGGATTGGCATCTTTGTTGTCTTGTCATCATTTGACCATGTTTTAATTGGTTTGACCATGGTTTGAAATGATTTGACTATGGTTTGACTGCTTTGACCGAGATTTGTCTACTTTGACCATAGTTTGACTATTTTGACCATGGTTTGACTTCTTTGATCATGGTTTGACCATGGTTTAGGTCAATTTCGTTCTAAACTACAAGATTTACTGTTATCTAAATAATAATGTAGGTATTAACTGAATTTTAATTAAGTTAATTTTTACCATCTCACCCATTCTAGAGTTGTCAATCACGTTTGCCTTATGAGTTTTGTGAGACAGGTTTTGGTAAATAGAATTATTTTAAAAAATTATGATTTATTTTGAAAAAGTCTAATTAATTTTTGAAAGCAATTGATTTGAGTTTATTTTAAAAATAATGTTTGAATCTATAATTAACTGAAAATTTGTGTTAGATTCGAATTTGACAAAGAATAATTTGAATTTGAATTTGAATTTCAAAAATTATCGTCCAGGTCTTGGAGAGGCACTAGGCCTTCTTTGGCCGTAGCCTTATTGGATCATCAACCCTTTCCTTGACAAAGCCTTTTAATGAAATTTCATTTTCAAAACTATTTCTTGAAAAAATTCTGGTCTAACTAGTTTGGGTCTTGGATCGGTAGCTTCGGCTAGTTTCACCAGTCTAAAGAGACCAAGTAGAGTATACTTGACCTTATTAGAATTGGCTTCCCTAACGTACTATCATCTCAACGTCATCCAATACTATGTTATTCAAATTTTAGTTAAGTTGGTTCAGTCCTTAAACTAACCATTCCTAAGTCTAAGCATGGTAAATTACAGAAATTAAATAAACAATCAATCATGCAAATTGCAAACAAGAATTGAATTTTATCTCACAATAAATATTGTTTTTAATTTGGCTCCCCCTGGACTAAAGCCACGATAATGGTTCGGCAAGATGTGAATCTTGTCCTTGGGGATCCAATACTGATTTGATCCAGTTTGTTTGTTCAGGTACAGTTTAGGTACCCATGCCTGAACTTTAGGTCTGGACGAGTTTAGTATAGCATAGTAGGATCTTTGTCTTGATTTGGTTCTATAGCCTAGTCCGGATCGATTTAGAACCGATTTCTGTTTTCCAAGAATCATGTCAAGACCCTTGGAACCAGAAGTGAATAGTTCTAAAGCTGATCTAAGATCCTTAACTTGAGTCTTCAGTGAGGAGTTCTCTTTCTCATGTTTTTCAACTTGAGTAGAGGTTCCTTCTTGAACCTTCTCAGTTAAAGATCTAGAGTCAGCTCGCTCTTTCAGGAGTTTTACTTCCTGTCGAAGGGATTCAACTCGGAGTTTAGCTTTCGCCAAATCTCGAGAAAGATAAGAAATTAACTCATTTAACTGACTTCTAGAAAAACCACTTACCTTGATTTCGCCGTTGTCTGAAAATGTTAGTCTGCCGTCATCCTGTTCCGATTCTGACTCGGTCTCGATTTCTTCTGAGGCGGTTAGCGCGAGCAGGTTCGACTGTGGGACCTCTTCTTCTTCTTCGGAGGAGGACTCGTCCCACGTTGCCTAAAGTGTCTTCTTTCTTCTTGCTTTCTTGGCTTCTTTTAGGTTAGGACATTCGGATTTGAAATGTCCCTTTTTATTGCACTCGAAGCAAGTCACACTTGATTTGTTCTTAGTTGATTCAGCTTGATCTTCCTTCTTTCGGCTGGCTTTTCTTCTGTTGGATTGATTCTTCAATTCCTTGTAGTAGTTCCGGGCCAGTCGGACCAGCTTAGGTCGGTCTCCTTCGTCGTCTTCTGAGTCTGAGTCTGGATCAGACTCGAGTGCAGGTTGAGGTTTCTTTTTGGATACCTTTCCAGCTTTACCTGCAATAAAGGCAATGCCTTTCTCGGCCAGGGTACAGTTAGTCTGCTCATGCAATTCAAGTTCTGAAAACAATTCATCTAGTTTAATTTTTGAAAGGTCCCTTGAAACCTTGTATGCATCTACCATAGATGCCCACAAGGTGTTTCTCGGGAAAGCATTAAGAGTGTACCTTATCAAGTCACGGTTTTCTACCTTGTGACCAATTGTGTGTAGTCCATTCATTAGCTCTTGAATTCGGGCGTGGAGCTGAGCTGCTGTTTTGTTGTCGGTCATCTTGATCGTGTACAGCTTGTTCAGGAGGAGATCTCTCTTGCTGATTCGAGTATCTGAAGTTCCTTCGTGCAGCTCGATCAGTTTCCCCCACAGCTGTTTAGCACTGTTGAATGGACCCACCCGATTCAGCTCCTCTTTTGTTAAGCCGCATTGGAGGGTCGGGGTCGCTTTTGCATGTAACGCCCGCTTTTTTTTTTATAGCGGCGTTACGCTAACATACTTAAGGCATGTAACACCATACTGCAGCGGAAATAACTTAAACTTTACATGCCCCTACTACCATTTCTAACATAGTGACATGGACACTAGACATATAGACTTCATACTTAAACATCATGTCATAACAAGCTTAACATCATATCATGGGGTTCATTTCATATCATGCATAACATCATGTCATAAGTTTCCATAAGTCACTAATCGAGCATATACTTAACAAAAGTAAAGTTCTTAGCATAACGACAACCGTTCGATTTCATGGGCCAAGTCACTATCACACACATATAATCTTGCCCTCCTGCTGCTTCCTCATGGTCTCCTTGCATGATCTGCGGTATAAGGAAAAAGACTATAAGCACACAGGCTTAGTAAGACTCTTTCCTACTCACTAAAATCATTCGTCATTCATTCATAATCATATGGAACATAAGCATCATAAACATTTCTATCATAGCATAAAGCATAAACATCGGCATAAATCTAATTAAACATTCTTATCATGGCCTAAAGTATAAACATAGGGATAAACATAATTAAACATTCTAAGCATGGCATCATACATGGCATGAACATAACTTAATAAACTTTCCTAGCATGGCATGGGACATGGCATGAATATAAACATAAGATATAAACCAACCTATATGGCATAAACATAGGCATACATTCTAACATATCATAAGAGCATCTTCTTACCATAATCATAATATGGATCATTCATTCTCATACATATCTTTTAACATGGAGCATAAGCATAACACATCATTATCATAACATAATGCATAACATGTATGAATGCATGGGTGGAATGCATATACATATGGATGCTTAACTTTTAAAATCATACTTTTAAAATGCTTAAATATAATCATCATAACATTTGGGGTCCCCGGCTTGTACCACATACATACATCATAGCGCGCATCCCTAGTAAATCCGAGGTAGCGAGCCCCGACCTACTAGGGTAAGGACAGCATAGTCGGTAGTCCCCGAACCGAGGCGTTCTCAAGGAGCCCATCCCTGTTGCACAGCTCCGGTAGTGCCAGAACCGTGGACAGCTCCGGTAGTCCAGAACCGGGGCGTTCTTAAGGTGCCCATCCCTTGGACCCATACTTGGGTCCGGTACAAGCCCATTCATAAAGTAAAATACTTTGCATGCTTCATCATTCATAAGACATTCATATCATACTTATCATGGCATCATTCTTATCATGAACATGATCATAACATACTTATCATGGCATCCTTCTTATCATGAACATAGACATAACATACTTGTCGTGACATCATTCTCATTCTTAGACATGGCATATGTACACATCATTCATAGAGCATGGCATACATTCGTATTATCCTAAAACATGGCATATCATTCCTAAACATGGCATATCTTGCATAACCATGGCATATCATTCATAAACATGACATATTATTCGTAACATGGCATATCATTCATAAACATGGCATATCATTCGGAAACATGGCCTATCATTCATAACATGGCCTATCATTCATAAACATAAATCACATCTTACCATAGGGCCATCGGGACCCTTACTTGAAATAAATCTTAACTTTTATCCTATTAACCCTTATTGGCCGAAACTTGTGGAGTCCCAAGGCCATGTGAAAATTCACATAATCACCATCCTTCATCCTTATATCATGGCAACACATAAACATATGCTTGAAGTTAAAGACTCAACCCTAACCCTTGGGTCCTTGGGGTTGGCCGAACCATATGGGCCTCTAGGGTGCTCCAAAAATTCCCAAAATTTATACTTAACTTCTAAACATCATAAGGGAACATCAAATAACATTATAATGATTTTTAACATATTTATAGACATTTAAATCATCATGGCCGAAACCCATAAACATAGGGACCTTGGTTTTGCCCCTTTCATGTTGGCCGAAAACCTAGAGTGTCCTAGGGTACTCCAAAAATTCCCAAAAATTATACCTAACCTCTACACATCATAAGGGAACATAAAATAACATTATCATGATTTTTTAACATATTTCTAGACATTTAAACATAGTGGTCGAAACCCTTGAACTTAAGGTTCTGGGTTTTGCTTCTTTCATGTTGGCCGAAACTCTAGGGTCTCCTAGAGTACTCCAAAAATTTCCAAAAATTATATTTAACTTATAAACATAATAAGGGAACATTAAATAACATTATCATGATTTTTAACATATTTCTAGACATTTAAAACATAGTGGCCGAAACCTTTGAACTTAAGGTTCTGGGTTTTGCTTCTTTCATGTTGGCCGAAACTCTAGGGTCTCCTAGAGTACTCCAAAAATTCCCAAAAATTATACTTAACTTATAAACATAATAAGGGAACATTAAATAACATTATCATGATTTTTAACATATTTCTAGACATTTAAAACATAGTGGCCGAAACCTTTGAACTTAAGGTTCTGGGTTTTGCTTCTTTCATGTTGGCCGAAACTCTAGGGTCTCCTAGAGTACTCCAAAAATTCCCAAAAATTATATCTACTTGCTAAACATCATAAGGGAACATTAAAAAATATTATCCAGATTTTTATCATATTTATAGGCTTTTAAATCATGCTGGCCGAAATCCATAAACTTAAGGACCTTGGTTTTTCTTTCCTTTCAACATCACATCCAAAACTACCCCATATATCATACTAAAAATCATGGAAATCATAGATAACTATTATACCACAGGTGAGGGAGTCTTACCTTAGATTTCTTGATTTTTTTTTCGAACCTTGAAAGAGGAGAAGGAAGAGGACTTGGTATCTCTTGACCACAACTAGACCTTGTCACCTTGTAGGAACTTTAGATCTTGAGAGATGAGACCCCTTGTGAAGTTTTCTCCAAGGAACTCCTCGCTTTGGTGCTCGGAAAGAATGAGGGATGAAGAGGAGAGGTAATGCACTTGATTGAGAGAAGAAGTAACTCCCAAAACTCCTCTCATTATAACCCATCAAGGAGGCTAATGAAGAGCCTCTCCATGACCCTTCACCTCCTTTTACCTCTTAACCAACCTCCACTTCAATTACTCATAAGAATTCCTTGCTAGGTGAGTTGGTTAAAGCATTCTTGGTTGTACAAGAGGTCCAAGGTTCAATCCTTGGCTCATGCACATTTATTTTTATTTTGATTTTCATTTCATTTATTTTATTACTTTATTTCCTTAAATTCCGAAAATCCCCCCTAAAATCACCCATAATTATGTCAACATTCCTAAATAAAATTCTTTTATATTTATATTAGTTTTACCTAATTTATATTAATTTTACCTAATTAATACCCACTTTTGGAGCCCCTTTAAAGCTCATTAGTACCTAGTTTTTCTCAATTTAAATGAGAAAACATGGATTTCTAGGCCCAATTTTACATAATTATTTCTGGGCCCCTCGGAAAATTATCTAGACATGCTCAATATTTTAAAGAAATATTAAGAGAATTTTCCGGGTCGTTACATTGCATCAGCTTCAATCTTTCGTTTCAGAGTGGTATCCCACTCTGTGTAGGTCTGTGGTACTCCTTCAGCATTCTTTGGAATCTCTAGTCCAGACTGGATGATTATCCACATGTCCACCTGAGTTTTCAGGTGGACCTCCATTCTACTCTTCCAGTAGGAGAAGTCCTCCCCACTGAAGAGAGGCGGTCTTGCGGTGCTGAAGCCTTCTTGCATGGCAATTTTATCTGAAAAGTAAACTAAAAGGAAAGAAAATATCCCAAGACTTGGTCTTGGATTAGTAGTGCGAGATAAAGAGAAATAATTATCGAGGGGTGTTGCACCAACCTCGATTAACGAGAAAACTTCGAAAAAGTAAAAGAAAAGTAATAAAGAAAATCCAAAAAATTCTCAAACTGGTGGTTGCACCAAATTTGAGCTTCCTCGCTCTGATACCACTTGTTGGATCGAGAAGAACGATAGAAGAGAGGTGAATATCGTAAAACGTTCGGATTTGTAAAAGAGAATTAGCAGCGGAAATAAATAAAGTAAAACACACGCGAACACCACGATTTTACTTGGTTCGGAGTCGCGGTCGGCTCCTACTCCAAGGCCCACGGTCGTTGACCGTTTACTGCGGGCAATTCTATATGTGCGCAAAAACAGTTTACAAAATGTATTACAAGAATAGTACAGTAAACTTAAAAGCAGCTCTTCGTTATCGACGTCCGGTGTAGATTGTATTTTCGGAGCAGAGGGACGTCGTTGGCGCTTGTATCTCGAGTCGGGAGGTTTCTGGAGCAGAGCGCGGGAGTAGAAGAGCGTGAATGCGTTGGAAGAATTGTGTCTTCAAGCCTTGGGGTCGAGGGGCATTTTTATAGCCTCTGGGGCGCCCGGAACGTTGGGGGCGCCCCCCCCCCCCACGTGTCAACCGATTCGAGCACCTCTCGGTCAGCCGTTATCCCTTCGGGATCGGGATGAGGTTTGACTGGGGGACGCCCGGGACTCTAGGGGCGCCCGGGTTGACTCTATCCGCTGGCTTCTCGCTGGCTTGACTTTTATCCACTTCGTTGGCTTGAGCTCGGGGCGCCCGGACCATCCGAGGCGCCCGGGAGCATGGGGGCGCCCGGGAGCACAGGGGCGCCCCGCCCAGTTAGCTTCCGAAGCGTACATTTGCTCCACTTCTTTTGTATTCACCTTGGGGGAGCCCGGGACACTCCGGGCGCCCTACTCAGCTACTGCCTCACTCCTTTAAGGCTCTCTGTGCTGCAGACACTCGTTCCTTCGGTCCTGCATCCAGGGTTAGTCCAAAATAACACAGAGCAATAATATGTTATCTTTATACAGCCTCAGCTGTCTTGGTTCTGACTTTGGGTCTCCGAAATGGAGCCCTAGGTCGAGCTGATGCCTACTGTTCCCTCGACGAAGAACGCGTCCTCACCTACTCCTCTCAGGAGAGTTTACCTTTTGCCAACCGGCTCCTCCGGTTGGACTTTTGCCCGATACACCTGACCAGGTCTTCATGCCCACCTTCCGAGTAGGTCTTCGTGCCCACCTTCCGAGCAGGTCTTTGGTGCCCGGCTCCTTGCCAGGGCTTCGTGCCCAGTCCTCGACCAGGACTTCGTGCCCACCTTCCAAGCAGGTCTTCGGTGCCCAGCTCCTTGCCAGGGCTTCGTGCCCAGTCCTCGACCAGGACTTCGTGCCCAGTGTACCTAGGACTTCTTTTCCTGTAAACTTAGTGAATATGTTAGATAAACATAATATCTTAACTTTTGAACCCTTTTGTCATTATCAAAACACAGGTTCGACTTGGGTGCTGTATGCACCAACACTATAGTCCGACATGATGAAAAAGTTGAGTGGTACTAATCAACGATCCAGAGGATAATTAATTGATTTTTTAGTAATTTAAATTAATTATCGGGCATTCGATATCTTAAACACGGGGAGATGGACAATTCATAATAGGTTGATCCCATATGAAAATCTGGGGGTTGGTGAGGAAGTTCAATGGGATCCTTTAGTGGAATAGATCACCATTAATGGATCGGGTTTTGGATCCATTAGCGGGCCAAGAACTAACTCCTCCTCATGGTCCCTACCTTAGCCCTATAAATACCCCATAGGAGTCATGATACAAGGCTAAATCTAATTTTTGGAATTAATTCCAATTAATCATCCAAGCCATAACTTAATCTCTCCTTCTTAAAACCTCTCTCTCCTAGGGTTTTGAAGGGGCCGGTGGAAGAAGGCTTTGTAGAGCTCGGAAAAGGAGGAGAAGGAAGCTTGCTTTTCTTCTTCTCAAGGTCCTTGCCTTCCCTTCTTCCTTCAAGGCTCGGCTCAAGCAAGGAGAGGAGGAGGAGGCGTCACCGGCGGTGCAAGAAGGCTTGCTCGGCGCCGGCAACAAGCAATAGAAGGAGGAGGCTTTGGCAGTTGGATTCCTCTTCATCTTCCTCATCCACTCCTCTTAGATGTGGCCGACTTTTCCATCAAGGTGGAATTGGTGTCGGTGGCGCACGGTGGAAGCAAGGAGGTCGCCGGCGGCCTTCCTCTTGGAGTTTGTTGGCCGGCGCAAGGAAGATAAGGAAGAGGGGTTGGGGTGTGTTCCTTCTTGCTTTCATCACACCTTCTTCATCATCCCTTGGTGGCGACACGAGCAAAGGAAGAGAAGAAGGAAGATCTCCGACCGTGGCTTGCTTGGAAGCAAGGTTCACCGGCGGGAATCAAGGAAGAAAGAAGAAGGAATACCCTAGTCTCTTTCCTAGGGTTTCGGCCAAGCTAGGAAGGAGAAGTTCAAGTCTTGGTGACTCTGCGTCTTGGTAGCTCGTCTCCCACACGACGTCCAGGAGGGGAGGGTCATAAGGTAGAAGACTGTGAGGTAAACGGCGAAGTATACCTCTCCCCAGCTCCTCTTGTTTTCATTATCATTTCATGCTTGTTTTATTTGCATGTGTTTAATTAATTATCATGAGTTAATTATTAGTTAATTAATGTGATAATTAATTATGTCATGGACCCTGAAAATAAACACAAAAATCGGCGATCTATTCGTCGTCTTTTCCGCGGTTAATTAATCCGGAATGTTACAAGGCTTTAACCTTGGTTTTGGCTAAGTTGTGACTTGGATTAATTAACACGACGATGAGACGGTCGATTGGGAGAAGGGTCTCTATTCGGATTTAAACCATAGATATAGAGAGGTCTCTCAGGTTCAACCCCGTGGTTGCTTGTGAAACCGCCAAGTCATACCCAACATTATGAACCACTGATGGATTCCTTAGTAAAGAAAATAAATGCTTGGCCAAAGAAAATGCTGACACATGCGAGTAAAGCTCAGTTGATTAGATCAATACTTCAGGGGTTGGAGTGTTACTGGTTATCAATTCTCCCACTACCTACCGGAGTGATTGACAGGATATATAGCTTATGTAGGCGATTCCTGTGGACTTCAAAACACCCACCCCCCCCCCCCATTGCTTGGATGGAGATGTGCAAGCCCAAGGAGGAGGGAGGACTGGGATTCAAGGACCTCAGGGCTTGGAATGATGCACTCTTAGCTAAAGTGCTTTGGAGGATCCAGAACAAGGAGGACACACTATGGATCAGATGGGTACATAACACATACCTTTAGCAGACAGATATTTGGCATTGGCAAGTGAAGCACACAAACTCCCCGCTACTCAGGAGACTGTGCCACATCAGGGATCATATAGTGAGCAACATGGGATTAGCTGAGGCAGCACAGCAGAGATTGAGTGATTGGTTTGAGTCACACAAGCAGCACCGCAGAGGTATCAGGATGGCATATGATTTCTTCCGGGAGGTAGGAGACCGTAAGCCATGGGCTACGACAGTATGGAAAAAATATGTGCACCCGAGTTAGGCTTTCACCTTGTGGTTACTGGCTCATCGTAGACTGCTCACGTGTGATCGCCTGGCATACTTGGGGGAGGAGGAGGCTGGGACATGTTCGATCTGCCGAGAGGAACTTGAGACTCAGGAGCATTTTTTTTAGGTGTCCAGTAATGCATCACCTATGGAGTCGTATCCGTGCATGGCTCCAAATGATGGCTGACATGAGCACATACAGACGGATGTTCAAAGTCTTCATCAGACAGTATCATGGCAAGGGTCGTTTGGCGCAGGCGCGACATTTTGCATTGGTGGCGTTGGTTCACTATGTTTGGCAGGTGCGGAATCACTGTAGATTTGAGGGTGGGTGGCTAGATGTTGATGCGACTTTCAGGAAGATTCAAGTAACTGTATATCAGGCATTGGAGATACAGCTGTAGTGCATGAGGTGGGGATTCTGAGTGGAAAGATGAGTGATGCTGTATCATTTGTATGGGTACGAGAGTGATTGTATGAGCTTGAGAGGAGTATGGGTGGGATGTGAGAGCTGTTGTTGTACACTGTATAAAAAAAGAAAAAAAAGGTTTACCAAGATTTGACCTGGTTAGCCACACCTGGGCTAGACCAGGTGCACTGTTTGGGTTGGCCAGCTGCACATTGGTCTGACCACACCTGGGCTGGACCAGGTGTACCATTTTGGATTGGTCAGCCGCACTTGGGCTGACCATGTCAGGGTTGGACCATGGCGCTGGTTCTAATTGTTGGAGCAATCGGCCCTAAGATGGTCCGGAGTGACCATGGGTTTTGATGTTTGGGCAAAGGGTTTAAGTTAGGTTTACCCTTGTATTTGATATGCGTATGTTGAGTGTGCCGGTTGTACAGGTTACGCATATGGACTTGACTGGACGACCTCGGTACGGTGAAGGATGGCATGGAGGCAAGCTGGAGGCTTGCGTGCACATCCGAGGGACTTTGGACAGCAGGGACGATGAGTTGATGGGCGCGGATTTCGAGGCATGCGTGAAGGATGGCATGGAGGCAAGCTGGAGGCTTGCGTGCATCCGAGGGATGGGAGCCGAAGATGAAGAGGGCGCGAAGGCAACAGTCGAGGCTGTTGAAGAGGAGTCAGTCGAGTCGTGAGGGTACGAGTGCTGTGTGATTATACTCGGGAAATCCTAGGGTTTGAGTGCGGAGTGGAATGTACTCAGGAAGGGTGACCTTAGGTGGGTGAGTAGACCAGTCGACTGGCCTGGGGGCAGTCGACTGATGGAACTCACAGAAAGGTCTCAGCCTGGGACCAGTCGACTGCCCTGGGAGCAGTCGACTGGTAGGTAGCTGGTGAGCTGGCAAATTCGAACGTTGGGAGTGTCAACAGTCGAATTTGGCTGGCACCAGTCGACTGCCCTTGGGGCAGTCGACTGGTAGCGAGAAATCAGCCCCGAGTCCTATTTAAAGAGGACGTCGTGGTGGTTGAGCTTCTTGACGAATCTTGCTTGGCTAAGGCAAGATAGTAGTCTACTTTGTTCTCTAAGTGTCCTTGGTGTTGTGGCGAGGTTTCTCCACCCACAAGGAGCGACGAGTTCTAGCCGGAGGTTATCCGGGGTTTGATCCGTCGAAGGATTGTTGGATTAGTCACCCGACCGGGGTGGATACCAACTAAATACGGTTTGTTAGCAGTGATTTCTTCGTTGTTATTGTTTATCATTATTGTTTCCGCTGCGCATACTAACAACGTAGGAAGAATAAGCCGGGATTTGCTATTCACCCCCCCCCTCTAGCGGACGGCAACGATCCTAACAATTGGTATCAGAGCGAGGACCGCTCTTGATCGGACTAACCACCGAGGGAGCATACGCTAGAGGAAATGGAAGGTGAAGGTCCACTTGGGGACAAGATCTACACACCACCGGCCTACGACAATGAAGATTTTGCATACTGGAAGGCGAGGATCGAGACGTGGTTCGGAATGGATTGGGCATGCCGAATTGCGCTTGAAGAGCCCTTCGAAGTTCCAAAGGACAAGCACGGGAAGAAGCTTCGTCCTAGATATTGGGACAAAGAGCAACAAGAACAATTCCGGGCCAATGAGAAGGTAACAAATATTTTGGTTGATATATTACCTAACAACATCTTGAGTTGTGTAGGGTCATATCAAAGTGCATGTGAATTATGGAGCAAGGTGAAAGAGTATCATGAGACTCCTACAAAAATTCAAAAGCCTAAGGAGAAAAGCCCCGTGATTCAAGGAGAGGAAGAAAGTGAAGAATCGTCAACCTCCTCAAGAGAAGAAGAGGAAGAGGTCTCCACCTCAAGGATTGAGGGGGAGGAGAGATCCACTTCCATGCCGGATCAAGAGGAGGCCTCCACATCATCAACAGTTGAAGAAGTCTCAACCTCCACCAAAGCAAGGAACAAAGACCACATTACATGCTTTGGGTGTAATAAAAAGGGGCACTACAAGGATAAGTGCCCAAAAGATAAAAAGGAGGACTCTCTAAACCCGGGTCCTTTCGATTAAAATCTAACATGAATTGTAGGAATGGAGGAGCCCAAGAGAGAAAAATGAAGATTAGATGCTTCACATGTGGTGAGCTAGGGCACTACCACACCAAGTGCCCAAAGAAATGTGAAATAAAGAAAATGGAGCATCTTAGGAGATGGGAGAAAGAAGAAAGAAAGAAGAAAAGAAGCCCACATCAAGGAGGGACTACAAGGGTAAGGGAGGTAATTCCTAACCCTAGATTAAATTGCCATTCATATTTAAGTTCCTCCATGAATGCTAAGATTCATGCCAATTACCCATCCATGAATATTAGAAATAATACAAATCATTCATCCATGCATGCTAGATTTCATGAAAATTGTCTTTTTGTGCATAACCATGGTTTTAAATATCATGATAGGAATAAGGATAACAAGGTAGACACATATCTTAAGAAAAGCATGCATCATGGTAAATCTAAGACCTGTGTATCCAAGGCTAAAGGCATTAACCTCAAAGAAGGGAAACAAATGCCTAAGAAAATGGGTAGTTCTAGGAATGTCCAAAGTGGGCATATGGACTACAAGGTTAAAGGTCTAGAGAGGGAAAATCAAGCCTTGAGGGCAAGGCTTGATACATTAGAAAAAGCCCTAGAAAGATTCACGGTTGGATCTAAGGGCTTAGACATGGTGTTGGGTAGTATAAAACCCAACTATGATAGATCGGGATTGGGGTACCGATCTAAGACCTCCAAGGGCAATGGAAAGAAGTATGCTGGGAAAGCATACAATCTTAGTAAGGAGAGAAGGTCCAAGGATGGCAAGGGGATGCCATCCAAGGGTAGAAAGAGTGACCTAACCAAAGACACGGTGTCCAAGGTTAAAAAGGTCAACTTTGTAGGCCAAGAGTCACCGGTGGCACACCGGTGTGGCCTAGTGATGGTTGAGTCACCTAGGGAGGTGGCTAGGGCTAAGAGCTCAAGGGGGAGTTCTAGAAGCGTTTGGGATATATGGTGAATGGACCTTGGGAGAGTTGCTCCTAGAGGTCTAGATGGACCATGGAGTGTGCCAAAAGAATTAGAGACGGACTTGAGTCTCAATTCTTGGGTTTGGCACGGTGTTTTTGAGTTTCATGCATGGAAATATGACATTGGGGTCATATTGCATGAAAATTGGTTTTTGATGTATAAATGCCATGTAAATCAATGCTAGGGATGTATTGTGGGTTGGCATGGGCAGAGACATCAAGAGGAAACCAAAACTAGGACTTTAGGTCAAGGTTCTATTGAACTTTTTAGCTAGTTTTGGGTTTTGTGTCAAACTTGGGAATGGTGATAGATACATTTTGGAATGTATTTTTCCCAAGTAGATATGGGTACCACAAACCTCTCCACAAAATTTGAAAATTTTTGGAGATTTATGGAATTTTTGGTGCATTTCTGAATTTCGTCAGAAATGCTGAAATTTCAGACTTTCAGAGTATCAGTCGACTGCCATTTTGGCAGTCGATTGGTCAAGGTTGATTTTTGTATCATCAGCTGGTTTGGGGTCCAAATGATGCAAAACAAGTGTATGGGGGGCTAGTACACATTATTTATGGTCATTGGGGATTAAAAGAACCGATAATTGGGATATTGTTGGGTTCTTTTTGATGTTAGGCAAAGGGGGAGAAGTGTTAGGTTTAAGTTGGGAAACCAAACACTCCTTTGCAAGAAACCCTAGGTTTAGGGGGAGTTGAGATTAAGGGGGAGCATGGTTGCTCCATTCTTGGCGTAAGGGGAACCTTAGAGAGGTTCTTAAAAAACCTTTGTAAGTCCAATGGAGGGGGAGCTTTGGAGAAGCTTTAAAAAGCCTGGTTTGGTAGAAAATCCTAACTTGGAGGGTTAGGTGGGAAAAGTCCTAGCTTGGAGGGCTAGGTGTTGGAAAATCTTAACTTGGAGGGTTAGGTGGTAAAAGTCCTAGCTCGGAGGTCTATGTGTTGGAAAACTCCTAACTTGGAGGGTTAGGTGTGGGATGCCTTGGGATAGGATCCAGTTATGCATTGCATATGCATTCATTTAGCATTGTTTTTGCTATTTACTACTATCTTGCTTTCCTAACATAAACGGATTGTCAAACATCAAAAAGGGGGAGATTGTTGGAGCAATCAGCCCTAAGATAGTCCGGAGTGACCATGGGTTTTGATGTTTGGGCAAAGGATTTAAGTTAGGTTTACCCTTGTATTTGATATGCGTATGTTGAGTGTGCAGGTTGTATAGGTTACGCATATGGACTTGATTGGATGGCCTCGGTACGGTGAAGGATGGCATGGAGGCAAGCTGGAGGCTTGCGTGCGCATCCGAGGGACTTTGGACAGCAGGGACGATGAGCTGATGGGCGCGGACTTCAAGGCATCCGTGAAGGATGGCATGGAGGCAAGCTGGAGGCTTGCGTGCATCAGAGGGACGGGAGCCGAAGATGAAGAGGGCGCGAAGGCAACAGTCGAGGCTGCTGAAGAGGAGTCAGTCGAGTCGTGAGGGTACGAGTGCTGTGTGATTGTACTCGAAAAATCCTAGGGTTTGAGTGCGGAGTGGAATGTACTCAGGAAGGGTGACCTTAGGTGGGTGAGTAGACCAGTCGACTGGCCTGGGGGCAATCGACTGATGGAACTCACAGAAAGGTCTCAGCCTGGGACCAGTCGACTGCCCTGGGGGCAGTCGACTGGTAGGTGGCTGGTGAGCTGACAAATTCGAACGTTGGGAGTGTCAACGGTCGAATTTGGCTGGCACCAGTCGACTGCCCTTGGGGCAGTCGACTGGTAGCGAGAAATCAGCCCCGAGTCCTATTTAAAGAGGACATCGTGGTGGTTGAGCTTCTTGACGAATCTTGCTTGGCTAAGGCAAGATAGTAGTCTACTTTGTTCTCTAAGTGTCCTTGGTGTTGTGGCGAGGTTTCTCCACCCACAAGGAGCGACGAGTTCTAGCCGGAGGTTATCCGGGGTTTGATCCGCCGAAGGATTGTTGGATTAGTCACCCGACCGGGGTGGATACCAACTAAATACGGTTTGTTAGCAGTGATTTCTTCGTTGTTATTGTTTATCATTATTGTTTCCACTGCGCATACTAACAACGTAGGAAGAACAAGCCGGGATTTGCTATTCACCCCCCCTCTAGCGGACGGCAACGATCCTAACACTAATGTTGGTCAGCTGCAGCTTGGGCTGACCAGAATGGACGGTTGGCTCCACTTGAGCCATTTCGTTTGACTGAGGTTGACTTGGGTGGATGTGGCTGTATTGTCTAGATGGAATGTGTGTGCTATGGACTTGACTGTATTTGGATTGAGGCTGACTTGTTGACTATGGCAGGGCTGGACTTGCACGGATGAACATTGCTGACCAAGACTGGATTAGCTGGATGGAGATTGTATGCCTGGACTGACTGTGTTTGTCTGTGGTTTGTATGTATACTGGCTGTTTTGGCTGTGCATTGGTGAATAGATCCACCATGATTGATTTATCTAGTCCGTAGCAAACTGCTACGGTAAAGACAAGTCAAGTCCGTTGTTGGCTGAGGTTTTGCCAAAACGCCTTTAAGGGTGAATAGATCTATCATAGGTCTATCTAGTCCGTAGGACCGGCTACGATAAAGACAAATCAAATCCGTTGATAGTTGGGGTTTTGCCAAAAAGCCTAATAGGGTGAATAGGTCCACCATAGGCCTATCTAGTCCATAGTTCCGGCTATGATAAAGATGCGTCAAATCCGATATGGCTAGCCACTTGCCAAATGTGGACATCAGGTTTGACTTAAATTTTGTGAGCTAGCACAGAGGCATCAATCTGAGCTATATTGTGTTGGATATCAATGCATGGATCAAGAGCTACACAGAGGTAGCAATCTGAGCAATCTGAGCTGGAGGAAAGGGTATTGGTGTATGGCACGTTAAGTAATGGAAGAATTAGACTTTTGCATGCTCAAACTTGGAGGCTACAGCACGTCACAGTGGACTTATAGATGGTGCTGGTGGAATGTATGATGAAACAGAGGTAGGATCAAGGTGGTGCTCATGGGAGGGATAGTATAGTGATTTTTTTTTTTGTGGGCTGGTATGTATGTGGGTATACAGGCGTATCATCCTGGGATATCTTTTCGGATCTGACAATTCGTCAGAAACGTATGGATATCCATAGGGTGCATAGCTGTATGCACCATTTCACTTGATGATATATTTACCTTTCATCAAAAAAAAACCTAAAGAAGCTTATACACCAGGAGGGGGTCTATCTAGGCAGTCATTCCCATTGGGAAGAACTAAAACACAGTCCCTTAGAACCTGGTACACCAGTCACAGCCTCACCAAAGAAGCATTACTGAAGCTAGACTCTACAGAGCGATACCACGGTATGGATGATGATCCCTCAGCCATCTTTCAGACAAATGTCGTCAATGAAAAAAGACCTAACTAGTAAGAATAGGGTCAGAGAGAAGACTTACGTTAACAAAGAAGGTGCTCTGAGAAAAGGGATGAAGATAGCGTATGCTCGGAGTGCAGACAAAGCAGATGAAGCCAACTACCATCCTATTTATGCTGAGAAGGGAATAGTCTGAACCATCTGATTTAGGTTTTCACTCCGAATAAAATATGAAGTCGGACATCTGATCCCGAACAGAGAAACATACAACTCCCCAAGCAATCATAACAGTGAGAGTAGCGGTTGATCTGCCTGACAGCGGATCACATCACCATTAAGGTGATATAACCTTGGAAGCAATAAATATATTTCAAACCCGGAAATCGAGATGAACAAATCATACCATCATTAAACAGGCATGGCTAGCATTTAAAGCACAAATCTACTAGTAGATCTCGAACAAGGAGTGAGCCGTCACCACGTAATCATGACGAAAAAGTCCCATCACGACTCATCCAGTCCAGTAGTCGGACTCCTTAAGCCTCCTTTGACTAGACTAATGGGGGAGATTAGTGATGTTGAGGGCTTCAGAGAGAAGCCTCGAAACTGTCAAAGTGAGGCACGAGGTCAACTCCTAGTCATTATTTAGTCCACATGGCGACCGACTCGACCTATGGCTCAAAGCCTCCAACCTGAGCACCAGACTTAAATTCCCAACTCGAACTATGGACTTGAACCCCCGATTCATGATGCCGACTTAAGCTCCCAACTCGAGATCAAGAGCTTCAAGTCAAGGCCAGCTAGGCAAGATAATTGAGCTCCAAGACAGGATTCCAACCTTGACCAAAAGACGTCTAGTCTCGACCTTAAACCATAATAACATACAGGGAGGAAAGGCATCGCCAAATTGAGACATCATCAGAACCATGGATGAAATGGCAAGGAAGACATGTTTTTTTAGAAACGTCCCTCTTTATCCACCATTAAGACCATTAAAAGTATAATAAAGAACCCTACGAGTATATTGGTAACGGTGGCAAAAATCTCGGACAAGTGGGGAGCGTGAGTCCCCCCTCCTTCCCTATAAAAGATACTTCGACCGCAACATCTATGGTAAGGGGAAAACCCTAGTGTAGGATCGGTACCGGTCGATAAAGAGGGGGGTGAATATCGACTTGGAAAAATTTGTCGGAAATCTTTGATTAACTGTCTTTATCAGGGTTAGTACGCAGCGGAAATAAAATAAAGAAAGAGAGACAACACATAAATGACACGCAGGTTTTTACTTGGTTCCCAACCCTCCAGGGTCAGTACCTCTAAGGCCTAAACACTCAATCGTGAGTCCACTAATGGTCTCCTTTTCGGACTTCCGGAGGCGGAGAAACTCGTCTTACAATTCAAATTTACAAGCAAAAGGATAAATAAATTAAGTACGTAAATGAAAAGCAAACCAAAAGAAAACTGAAGATCTGGCTAATCTGGAAGTCCGAAGCATCGTACGCTTCTTCTTGGAGCCTCCTTGGTCGTAGAGCTTCGACTTGAGCGTTTCTACTTTGCAGAGAATGCTTAGATTGATGTGGAAGTTGATGTTCTGCAATTAGGGGTTGAACCCCTTTATATAGCAGCTTCACGGGCACCTGTGATGCCTTGGACGCCTACCACGAGTCGGCCAAAGACTTATACAGCACTGAATTCGCGGAAGGGATAAAACACACCTTCCCAGGCTCCTAAGAAGCTCTCAGGCGCCTAGGAAGCTTCCAGGTGCCTAGGATGCTCCCAAGTGCCCAGAAAGCCCTCTTCCCAGTCAGCTTTGCTTTGTGTTTCATTCTTCTATCTTGCCTCCAACTCCAGGTACCTGCAAGACAACAAAACACACGACAAAACAAATATACCGATAATCTTAGCCTTAAAGATTGGTTCTGACTTTGGATTTCACCCGAAATCCTAGGTCGAACCAACGCCTAATGTTCCCTTTCTCGGGGAACGCATCCTCACCTACTCCACACTGGAGAAGTTGTGTTTGCCAACCGAAACCTCCGATTGGACTTTCGCTCAGCCGAGAACCCGAATCTCGAGACATCCGACCTCGACCCTTCTCTACTTCTGTTCGCAATCCCAGCTCGACTAAAGCTTTGGCCAACTGAGACCTCCGGCTGGACTTTTGCTCGGCCTCCGAGAACTCGAATCTCAAGACGTCTGATCTCGACTCGTCTCTACTTCTGTCCGCCATCCTTGCTCCGCAAAGACTCCGTTGCCCGATCCCCGACTAGGACTTAGTGCTCAGTCCCCCGGACAAAGACTTCATGCCCAGCTTCACTCACCAGGACTTAGTCCAACCTAGCTTCACTTGCTAGGACTCAGCTTCACTCACCAGGATTTAGGTCACCTAGCTTCACTCACTAGGATTTTTTCCACCTAGCTTCCCTTGCTAGGACCTGGCTTCACTAACCAGGATTTCTTCCACCAAAATCACTTCTTTGCTAGTCATCATGATCCTGATTAAACTTTCTCCAATATTTAGGTAAATGTAATTTCACACCTCAAGTCCGGTGTGGTTTAATCCCTTTGTCAAACTGATCAACCCTGAGTTTTGGTTCACTCTGCCAAACATCAGATCATGTTTGGCTAATCCTTTGTCAACCTGATCAAACCTGCTTTACCATACCAAACATAAGGTCCTGTTTGGTTTAATCCTTGATCACTTTAACTAACCCTTACCTTGTCTAACATATATCATCACCAACTTAAGTATATTGTTAAACATCGAAACTCTAGAGGATAACTGTTCATCACTAATGTATTTTGCACCAACAATCTCCCCTTTTTGATGTTTGACAATATCTTAAGTTAGATTGGATCTTCTGATTCTAGGTTTAACACATGGGAGAAATCGAAAAAAAAATCTAACTTAAGTCCTCTCTCCCCCTTTGTCACACATCAAAAGGAAATAAACAAAAAAGAACTATTTGCACCAACAATAAGAAAGAAAAAATTAACCTAAGCCTTTCTTCCCCTTTTTAAGATAGTCTCTCTCCTTCTTTTGAAAATACTTAAGATATATATATTTTTTGAAAAATAATTTTCAAAACTTTTCCCCTTTTTAAAAATTAAGTACTTGTTCCAAAAAAAAATATTCTAAATGATACTAAGTACTTAAAAAATATTGCACCAACAATGTATGACTATATAATTATTCTAAAAAAATGAACTTCCCTAAGTCTGACACAATCCTAAGAATCTCATTGACCACAAGAGAATTCCTATGTGTCTTAGGTATTTTTCATAAATGTATATTTTAATTTTAGAAAAATAATAACTTTCTTGATTTGGTTTCTTTTCCAGTCTGACACAATCCTAGGAAATCTTGTTAACTACAAGAAAATTTTCCTAAGTCTCCTAAAAAATTTTCCACACTCAAGTAACGATTATTTTTAAGACAAAAAGATTTTTGAAATAAGTTTTGGAAAATGAGAGTATAATATTTTCAAAAGTATTTAAGAAAAGATAGTGAGTTCCCTTTTTTTTAAATATAATATTTTTAAAATTTTTGATAAAACTTTTAATTTGAACCTTCAAAAATCTTAGGTCAACTCTAAGGATAACGATTAATTCACAACAATTTTTTTTGTGACAACTAGTATTAGAGCCAAGTTGAACAGAGTTGAGCAAGTTCTGCCGAAGATTGCAAGGTTGCAACTGGTTTTGGAACGAAAGTTCTTGCTGCATCTCTGTGACACTTGGAATCAAAGTAAGTTCATGTCTACCAACTTGTGACTGTTGGTGTCAAATTCAAGTTTGGCAAAAAAATCTCAAGAACATGGCTACAAGCAACCATGAAGTCAAAGAACAGATGGCAAAGTTTGAAGGCTTAATCACTTCTTTCACGGGGAAAGTTGTTGAATACAATCTGATGGACATAATTGTCAAGCGGGGAACTTCAATTTTGCAAGATCCGGTGGTCTTTGATGGAACAAATTGTTCTGGTGGTCAGAACAGTGGCAGTTTGGCCTCCTCTTGGACGGGTCTCTTCGAGATTTTCAAAAAGTTTATGGGAACTTTGCTGGAATCAGAGGACTGTTTTTGGATGCGTTTGACGAGAGCGTCGAATTCAACAGGTGGGGGTGGTTTGTTAGCCCCTAAGTCGGTGGCTCGGCTGGACATGAAGGATTTGGCGCTGCTTCTTTGATCTAGCATATCGGCCATGTGCGCGGGGCGCACAACAAGCAGCGGATCCGGCAGTGTGCGGGGCGCTGCCTAAGCTCAAGCCTTGTAGGAGGAAGGCTTGGCAAATCAGCGGGCGTGGCATGCATGCAAGGCATGCCAAGTAGCGAAACGATGGCACGCGGGTTGTCATCTAAGCCCAAGCCTTGTAGGAGGAAGGCTTGGCAAATCAGCAGGCATGACATGTGCATTGGACATGCCAAAGCAGAGCGGATCCGACAGTGCGCGGGGTGCTGCCTAAGCCCAAGCCTTGCAGGAGGAAGGCTTGGCAAATTAACGGGCATGGCATGTGCACAAGACATTCCAATGCGGAGTGGATCCGGCAGTGCACGGAGCGCTACCGAAGCCCAAGCCTTGTACGTGGAAGGCTTGGCAAATCAGTAGGCATGGCATGTGCTCAGGACATGCCAAAGCGAAGTGGATCCGGCAGTGCACGGGGTGCTGCCAAAGCCCAAACCTTGCAGGAGAAAGGCTTGGCAAATGTTCGAGCATGGCATGCGCACAAGGCATGCCAAGCACAGCGGAGTGATAGCGCGGGGCTATCCAAGCCCAAGTATGCGGAAGGTAGACTTGGCAATCATCCATGGCATGCGTTGCATGCCAAGCACCAAAGCTATAGCACGGGGCTTCCTTAAGCCCATGTCAAGCAATGGACAGACTTGACAACCATCCAGGCGAGCATGAGCAGAAGACATGCTGAGCAATGGAGATGTGACAGTGCGAGGGTGTTGTCCAAAGAGCACCAGATTCGGTGGTCATGCGAGCAAGGCGTGTCTGCACATCATGCCGAGCAACAAAGGTGGGGCGGTGTGCTGGGTCGTCTAACCTCAAGTCATGCAGGGGCAAAGACTTGGAATGTGGCGAATAAAGTGCAAGGATTGTACGTGCTAGATCTGAGCATTAGCCACGAAGACTTACAAGATAAAGCGAGCTGTTGTATGTGGTGGGTGCATGCAACAATGGATGGAGCAACGGGGGTTGTTTTGCCTAAGTTCATGGTGTGGAGCTTGGGCCATGCACAATGCGTGCATACAAGACTTTGGCGCGGGACCAAAGCAACGGAGCAGCATGGGTTGTTTAGCTCGAGTTCACTGCTCGGGACTGGAGCAACGCACAGTGCATGCATATGAGACTTTGGCGCAGTGCTAAAGCGAAGCCATGGGCCAGGCGCGAGGTGTGCATACGAGGGGTTGGCGTGGGGCCAATGCGGCAAAACATGGACCATGCATTAGGCGTGCATACGGACTTTGACGTGGTGCCAAAGAAGCGGAACCATGGAGCGAACACTTGACGTGCGGACTGACATGTGGCGCGATGCCACATCAACGGACCATGGAGCAATGTTGGCTGCCACTTGGCATGGAACCAATGAGACCAAGACATGTGGGCATGAGCAGTTTTGGAAGTTGAGGCGGTTATGCACATGTGGCAAGGTAGTTGGTGTAACCACCAAGTAACTACCATAACCTCCAATGCAACTACCACCTATGGTACTATAAATAGGCAAGCGGTTGGCACTGGCATGGTTATCCAAGATCCAAGGGGATCCAAGGATCATGGTGGTCCTTGGAACCAAGGGGGATCAAGGGTTATCCTAGAGCATCCAAGGTGGGCAGTGAGCACTTTGAGGGCAAAGTGTGAGGCATTAGCAAGAGGAAATTCTGCAGGAATTGTAAGCAGAAGTGTTAGTGATCTGTATGGGCGGATCATGAGAGTTTTGTAAGCGAATTCAGTAACTCTTCTCTTGTATTCCTTTTATACGAATTAATAAAAGGTTGGGAGTTTCTCCCGTAATCGTTGGTGTGTTGCTTGCTGTGGCTTTTTCTGTGGAAATTCTTGCAAATGGCATTAGGAACTCTTTGTGCCTTGTTGGTGCAATTGTTGGAAGGTTGAGTCAAGTGTGGAACTTGATTGCCACACAGGACAATTTATGAAGGCGAAAAATTACCCCTGTGACAACTAAAAAAATTGTTAAGAAGTATTAGGGTTTGATTGTCAAAGTGGGTTAACATTACTTCTTAATGTTAAAATTGTTGTGAATTAATTAGAGTTAATTAATGTTAAAATTGTTAAGAATTAATTAATGTTAAAATTGTTAAGAATTAATTAATGTTAAAATTGCTACGAATTAATTATAGTTAAAATTAACTTATTAAAGTTGTTAAGAATTTTGTGTCTAGTTGCATCATTTCCATTAATTCAACAATTTCTGATTCATCTAGTATTTCTTTTTCATTTAATTTTTCGAATTTGTTTAATACTTCTGCTTTATTTAAATTTTTGTAAACCTTATTAAATATAGCTTTAATTCTAAGAAATTCATTTTCATCTTCATCTTCATATTCAGAGTTATGTTTAAAAATTATATCATTATCTTCATAGTAGGTAGAATAATTTTCATGATTATTAATTAAGGTTGTAGTATTATATTCAAAAGTGTATTGAGTATTATCTTCAATATTATCTAGAGTATTATCTTTAATATCCTTTTCAAAAATGGATTGAACATTAGTTTCAGAAATATCAGAATTATCAACAATAATTTCATCATTATCCTTGAAATTATTAGAATTAATTGAGATATTAACATTATCCTTAGAGTTGTTAGATTTAATTGAAATATTATTACTATCCTTAGATTTGTCAGATTTAATTGAATATAATCATTATCCTTAACATTATCAGAAATATTAGAAATTACCGTATTATTAATTTCGAAAATTTTAGCATTAATATTAAGGATTAAAAGGTAATGTTTGATATTTTAATAATGTCAATATTTGGTAATTTGTCATGTAATAAATTAAGTTGATTATTCAAAAAATCTAATTTATCGGAAAAATTACCAGTATTATCTAAATTATCAGAATAATTGTAAAACTGTGCAGGAATTTCAGGAATTTGAAATTTATCACTAAAATTAATTTTTCGTACCTTGGTTGGGCACTGATTCTTGTAATGTCCGTGATTTTGGCAATTGAAACACTGAATGTGGCTCTTGTCCCTCTGGACTCCTGGCGCTAGTACCTCCTTTGCCGCCGGTGGTGAAGATCGAATCTTACGAGTAGGACACTAGTTTTTATAGTGTCCTCTCTCCCTGCACTTAAAACATATAATATGAAATTTAAAAATAGATATAATTGAAAAAATACCTGAATCACCCTTGCTCCCCCTCAATTCCTAGCGTCTTTGCTCCGTCGGCTGTTAGTCCGGTGAAAAGCTTCCAGACTCTGATACCACTTGTAGGATCAGTGTCGGTCAATAGAGGGGGGGTGAATATCGACTCGGAAAAATTTGTCGAAAATCTTTGTTTAACCGTCTATCAATCAGGGTTAGTACGTAGCGGAAATAAAATAAAGAAAGAAAGACAACACACAAATGACACATGGGTTTTTACTTGGTTCCCAACCCCCCAAGGTCAGTACCACCAAGGCCTAAGCACTCAATCGTGAGTCCACTAATGGTCTCCTTTCCGGACTTTCCGGGGGAGGAGAAACCGGTCTTACAGTTTGAATTCACAAGCAAAAGGATAAATAAATTAAGTACGTAAATGAAAGCAAACCAAAAGAAAATTGAAGATCCGACCAATCCGGAAGTCCGAAGCGTCGTACGCTTCTTCCTAGAGCCTCTTTGGTCGTAGAGCTTCGACTTGAGCATTTCTACTTTGTAGAGAATGCTTAGATTGATGTGGAAGTTGAAGTTCTGCAATGAGCGGTCGAACCTCTTTATATAGCAGCTTCATAAGCGCCTGTGATGCCTTGGGCGCCTACCACGTGTCGGTCAAAGCCTTATCCAGCATCGATTTCGCGGAAGTGATAAAACACCCCTTCCCAGGCGCCTGGGATGCTCCCAGGCACCCAGGAAGCTTTCTTCCCAGGCAGCTTTGCTTTGTGTTTCGTTCTTCTATCTTGCCTCCAACTCCAGGTACCTACAAGACAATAAAACACACAACAAAACAAATATACAGATAATCTTAGCCTTAAAGATTGGTTCTGACATTGGATTTAACCCGAAATCCTAGGTCGAACCGACGCCTAATGTTCCTTTCCTGAGGAACGCTTCCTCACCTACTCCACATTGGAGAAGTTGCGTTTGCCAACCGGAACCTCCGATTGGACTTTCGCTCAGCCTCCGAGAACCCGAATCTCAAGACGTTCGACCTCGACCCGTCTCTACTTCTGTTCGCGATCCCTGCTTGACTAAAGCTTTTACCAACTGGGACCTTCGGCTGGACTTTTGCTCGGCCTCCGAGAACTCGGATCTCGAGACGTCCAACCTCGACCCGTCTCTACTTCTGTCTGCCATCCTCGCTCAGCAAAGACTCCGTTGCCCAATCCCCGACCAAGACTTAGTGCTCAGTCCCCCGGACCAAGACTTCATGCCCAGCTTCACTCACTAGGACTTAGTCCAACCTAGCTTCACTTGCTAGGACTCAGCTTCACTCACTAAGATTTTGGTCACCTAGCTTCACTCACTAGGATTTCTTCCACCTAGCTTCCCTTGCTAGGACCCGACTTCACTCACCAAGATTTCTTCCACCAAAATCACTTCTTTGCTAGTCATCATGATCCTGACTAGACTTCCTCCAATATTTAGGTAAATATAATTTGACACCTCAAGTCCGGTGTGGTTTAATCCCTTGGTCAAACTGACCAACTCTGGGTTTTGGTTCACTCTGCCAAACATCAGTTCCTGTTTGGCTAACCCTTTGTCAACCTGATCAGACTCTACCAAACATAAGCTCCTGTTTGGTTTAACCCTTGATCACTTTGACTAACCCTTATCTTGTCTAACATATATCATCACTAACTTAAGTATATTGTTAAACATCAAAACCATAGAGGATGATTGTTCATCACTGATGCATTTTGCACCAACACCTAGTTGACTCCTAATCTTTTCCACCTTTCGACGAAATCCTGACTTGAGTGTCAAAGTGGTTGCGCCAGAGACCCCTCCGGTCTTTCTCCTAACTCACTTCTTTCTTCTCATATCCCTTCAAAGGTCTTCATCAACAAACACAAGGCAATTTGCCTATCCATCCACCCTCAAACCACCGATGAATTGACTCTCGATGATTTCAAGCAGCATCAATAATAAAATAATTTGAGTTTTCAAGAATGAATGTGCGTCAACTAAATGTATATCAACAATTACAATATAAAAATTAAAAAAGAAACCTGGTGCATGAAGCTACCGCCATGCGAGAGGTCCAAGGAAGGGTCTATTATATGTAGCCTTACCCTACATTTAAGAGGTTGTTTCCAAGACTTGAACCCTTGACGTTTTAGGTCACAGGCAATAACTTTACCATTGTGCCAAGGTTCCCCTTCAATTACAATAAAAAAATAACTAAAAAAAATTAAAAATAAGTCTCTTATAATAATAGTGGTTTAAAATCTACAAAGTTATTTGAATCCAATTTTGATTGATCCAATCCTAATCTCATTACCTTGATCAATTCTCCATTGCAAAAATAGTCATTCCTTTTCCATCATAATAAAATACATCAACCTAAAAAAAATCATACTAAAATAAGTATATATACCTTGCAATTTACTTGTGCTTGATGAAAAAAGGTGTTTCACTGATACAAAATGTTCGTGCTAATTAAATCCAAAAAAATATAGTGTAATTAGTCCAAAATAATTAACTATTTTTTCAATATCAATCATACAATTTCTCACTAATTTTTAATTTTAATTTGGTTGGGATGCCATGAACTCATTCAAGGAAACTAATGTTGGACAAAGTCAGAGATAGAGAGGAATCTATTGAATTAAAATTACACATGATCAATTTTACGTATCTATCAAGATGACTTGAATGAATAATCTCAAGCCGTGAAGGACGAATGGTTGAGTGTTGAGTTGGTCTAGTGCCCAAGATGCCAAGTCAAGCTAATTGCTCCTAGTGTCGATTGTCACCCTAGCCTGAATGGGTCACTATAATCACATATGCATGCATCTATTACACTTGAACAAAATGCAAAAGAATGATTCAGGTGGTAGAATATTGCTTGATTCATTTGGATAATTTTTGCCTTGTCTGATCCAGCATTTGAAGTGCGCAAGTCGTGTTCACACGTGAGTCAATTTGTTTCAACATAATCTGAGTTATGAATTTACACTCTTGTGTGTGAGAGAGAGATTCTCACCATGTTATGTTTACAAGTTCAATACTTATAACAGATTATAAACCAAGCATTATGTTTTAAAATTTTCAATGTAAAACTAAAATCTAATTCACAAAATATCTTTCTTTCTTTTTTTCCATTTATATTTCCAACAACTAAGAGGTTTATAATTGAGGAAAACTTATGATTTCACATGGCCCATTCACAACTAAGAGATTCACAAAGAGTTTAAAAAGGGAGAAGAAGGTGCATCAATCAGAACTATTATTGATCCTGTCGGCAAGCGAGGAGAATGATCAATTGATGACGAGACTCGAAAGTTGACTGAAGATTGACTACTGACCCATCGGCCGGACGCTCGGGAAATTGACGAACTCCGATGACCTATAAGGAAAAAGACTTTAGAGGCTAGCCAGGGGGTTCCCGGCTCAAGCACTCCGACAATCAAGTCAGCACTCCGACGAAGAGAAATGAGAGTGGAAACAATAGCAAAAAAATTATAGAGCATACCTGCGTGTGAAGAAATAGAGACCCTTATATAGGCGCGAGTAGTAGACCGGAACTATCCTGACGTCTCATCCCATTTTAATACTCAGATTTGGAGGCAGGATTTGCCTGCAGAAAGGGGACAAGATCACCATAATCCTGGTCATTAATCGTGTCAAACTATGTTATCGCTTCCTTCTCTTAATTGCCCTATTCTATGTTGGTCTGCATGCGCCAACTTACTGTCCTATCAAAGTACTTTACAAATCCTAAGAATCTACTCATACGCCTTTATGTCTTATCTCAAATAAACTGTATCCTCCGTATGAAATTCTTGATGATCTATTATACTCCCTCCTCCTTCGGGATCTTGTCAGGTTTTCCGACCGGCTGGTTGCAAATCAGACACTAGGGGGGAGGGCACGAGGAACATCAATGGGTCATCGCCTTCGGGTCGCTTATGGCCAGCCGATAGGATGTATCCAGCTAGGCAGAGGTGTATCCGACCAAAACTATCCAAATAGTATGACCAAGTTTGTTACATGGTCGACCGGTGGAATATGAGTCGGGCGCCTGACCCACTATCTGACTGGTGAGGCTGATGGTACTATGGTCCAACCGGCTGACCACCTGTGAGTCGTCTGGCCAACTATCCCACTACCATGGCTGGTGCGTTCTATGGTCGATAGGCATCCTCGAGGTTCACACTTTCGGACCACCCCTTGTTTGACCCCTTGAAGCCTAGTCAGCCCTGCAAAAGGGACCGGTCAATTGGGTCAAACACCCGACGGATCATAAGCCTTCTCCTTGAGTCTAGTCGAAGAGGTGGTGAGTCCGACTGACTGGACTATCCGACTGAGAGTCTTTTATCACAACTGACGTCATGTTTCTTTCGACCCACGTCTCCCTAACACGGCATGGTGGCCTCGTCATAGCCACCCTCCTGCACATGCATCCATGATGGATGTATCGCCTCAATCCCATCACGCATTAACTATCGTGTCATGTGTCACTTCCCAATTGGGTGAATCGGGCAATGAGGCGTCACATGTCAGAACCCACATGCACTTTCAGGCGCAGTTTCCCGATGCCATCCTCTTAGAGGGAAGTGTATGGTTGATATCCAATCCTGCCTTTTCTTGGGTATCAGACGACTCTGGTGATCTGGGCTCCCCTATAAATAGCCCCCCCCAGGTCCGGCTGAGCCTCATTCATTTCCTTCATTCCCCTCCTTCTCTAAGTGCTCTGTAACCACCGGCGGTCTCCCAGCTCTAGCGAACGGTGGTTTTTGGCGACTCCGACAGTTACAGCTTTTTCCCCAGGTCAGTCATCGGACTGGCAACTCCAATCGACTTTCCTCTTTTGTTTTCTATTTAGTCTTGTCCTAGTGATCCATCCAATTGTCTTATCCGATCGAAGTTTCTTTTACCTTTCTATATCGAGTCCATGGCCACTATTGGGCTCATTCCTGGCCTGTGGTATACCACGGTCATTTCGACCATGAGTAGTCAGAACTTTGATACTCTCCGAGCGGAGTATCGGGTCCTAAATGACTACCACATAGTAATTTTGAACAACCTTGACCGACCACATCTTTCGCCGCTCGACTTTTTCACCATTTTCATAGTCCAATTTCTAGCCAGGCTTAGGTTCCCTCTTCACCCTTTATAGCCAAATTCTATAGGTATTTTAATATTCCTCTTTCCAAATTGGCTCCCAATGTCATCTGAATTCTTTGTGGAATGGTCATCCTGTTTACTCTTTACCGACTGCCTCTTCAGCCAAGAATCTTACATTTCTTTTATTATCCTAAGAAGCAAAAGCCCAAGAATTTCTTTTTCCAAGCCTGGTCTTAGTCGGCCTACCTTGTGTAAGATGTGTATACTGAAAGACATGACTTTTATTATATGAACATCTTTTATGAAAAGAGAATCACACTACACTAGGTGTTTGTTTATAATAGTACATACACGAAGTCCCATTGCTTTGCATTGTAGATAATATGGTGTGTGGTGTCACATGGAAGATCATGTTATCAGTGTCTTACTTAGCATAAATAGAGGCTCACAACCTAGATGGAATTGGACAACCCATCGGGATGATTATAGTGTAGTCAGGTGTGGTTGGTCTTGACCATAGGACTATACTAGTGTGCTATGAGTACATTGAGCAGGACCGAAACCTGAGGTTATCCGATTTGTACTAACTAGATAATTGGATAGGACCTCAGTTGTTATTATGGAGGACGATCCCTTAATCCCGAAATAATATCGGGCATATATTATAATTTATTATTTCTTTGATTTATCAAAGGGCGAGATCTATTCTGTTAGTTCGATAGACCCGGTAAATTGGGAAATAATATTAATAATATGATGTGTCAATGATTATTGACGGAATCCATGTCCTGATGAGTCAGGATGATGATGCCCCCTTGATGAGCTCAAAAGGTTCATCATGTCATACCCTGCAGGTGGATTTGATCCGGCACGTTGATAAGGTTGAGTGGTACTAATCAAGGATTCAGAAGTTAATTAATTTAAATTGTCAGTAATTTAATTAATTAACGTGCATGCACGATCTTAAACATGGGGGGATGGACGACTCGTAATATGTGGAGCCCATATGAAGATATGGGGGTTGGTGAGGTGAGTTCAATTAAGATCCTTTAGTGGAATGGATCTTAATTAATGGATCGGGTTTGGATCCATTAGCGGGCCAAAAACCAACTCCTCCTCTTGGTCCCTGCCTTAGCCCTATAAATACCTTATGAGATCAAGAAATCATGCGAATGAATCAATCCTAGAGCCAAGGAAAAAAACCCTCTCCTCTCCTCCTCTCTCTCTCTCTCGGCGGCGCAACAAGAAGAAGAGGAGTCCTCTCCTCGGTTCTTCTTTCCTCCTCCACCAAACTCTGGCTGAGGCTTACAGAAGCAAGGTAGGGGAGTCCTCTACCTTGCGTGGTACTCAGGGAGTTCGGAAGAGGGACCGGCGGCCGGCTGTAGACGGCGCAACCTAGGGTTGTGTCGGCGCCACAAGCAAGGAGAAGATGGGGTTGTACGAGTTTTTGTGGCTGAGAAGGGGGTTGTTTCATACCTTCTTCTTCATCATCATCTTCCTCTCGAGGTGTACCGCTGATCCGGAGGGCTGGGAGCCGGCTCCGGTGGACGGCGGCGCAAAGGGAGGGGAAGAGGTGCCGGCGGCGCAAACCCTAGAGGCTAGGGTTTTCGGCTGGTTAGAGAAGGGGATTGGTTGGAGCACTTGGTAATCTCGGTTCAGGGTAGATCATCACCCACACGATGTCCGCGAAGGGAGGGACATAAGGTAGAAGACCGCGAGATGATCGGAAAGGTATAACCTTCCATACGCTCCTTTGTATTTCCTTATGTCATGTATGTGTCATGTTGATGTCTCTCGTCATTTTATTTGTTAGAATTTATTGTTTTGCTTGCAAAATATATTTAATAAATTCTTAACTGGTCCCCGACCATAAACACAAAATCTGGCGATCAACTCATTGCCTTTTTCGCGGTCGAACGATCGAGCAAATTCGCAAAGCCAATTTTGGTAATTGGCTAAGTTGCAATTTGGATCGTTCGATACGGCACGAGATGGTCGATGGGAAACGGCTCTCTATTCGGATTAAATTTTGAATCCGTAGGCATAGAGAGGTCTCTTGGATCGACTAGGTATTTGCTAGGGAAACCCACTAAGCTATACCCAACAATTGGTATCAAAGCGAGGTTTCCAACTTTGTGTGTTTAGGATTGGTTATTTTTGCAATTTTTCATACATTTTTATTTTGATGATGCGTGGATGTGTGTAGCCTAACTCTGTGTTGCAGGCGCGAGATTCCAACTTCATGGCCAAAATATTATTTGTGTGAATGTTTACAATTTTTGTAATTAATTAATCCTCGGGGTTGACGAGACTATGTATTTAATTTTTATAATTAAATACGGCACATGTTTAGTCGAGTTTTTTATTTTACAGTTGATCTAGATTTCATGTACACTCCTTCGTGGAGTATAGGATCAATGATGTAAATAATTAACTCTTCATTTCAGCTCGGAGAACCCTCAAGGTAGCATGCGCAGAAGGAAGGGAGGAGTGGATGAAATGACGACACGACTGGAGGCACATGAGAGACCAAGGGGCCATGAAAGTTGGAAAATCTAGGATTTTTCACTATTGTTATTTTCATGTTGTTGGTTGTGTGCTTGGTTGTGTGGTAGTGCTAGAAAATTCCTCGAGATAAACTAGTAAGTGGGAGAGGGACCCTAAGGGTCCCACGGCTTCCATTACAATTCGATAAGTGATGTGAACACGTCTGCGCGTCGGCTCTGAGTGCCTTCCTCCCCATCGGATGGACTTGTTTTGCGAATCACTGGGTCGAACAAGACTGTAGAAAATTATTGAAGTGCGTGTGGACTTCCCCATCGGAAGGTACATAATCAGAAATAATTTTCTTGATGTCGTGTAATGGTGCACACTTAGATGCGAATAATAGTATCTACCCCATCGGAGTCATTGCTATTATTCTGCAGAGCCGAAGGAAACCAACTATTGATCTTACTTGTCAAAAAGCTAGGTTGACAAGATTAGNTACTGGCCCTAATTACATTGACTGGAAGAGGAACCTAGACATTGTCCTCACTGCTGAGGAGTACAAATTTGTACTCTTCGAAGAATGTCTGGAAAAGCCTAGAGAAGACTCTGGTGAAGAGTTGAGAGAGCGTTATAGGAAGTGGAAAAAGGCAGATGAGAAGACGCGGTGTTACATTCTGGCATCGATGTCGAATGTGCTGCAACATCAGCATCAGGCCATGCCCACTGCCAGTGACATGATGCTGAACCTCAAAAACCTCTTCGGACACCAAGGTCGAGCTGCTAGGCAGAGTGCGATGAAGAGTCTGATGTCAACCACTATGGTTGAAGGGACACCCGTTAGGGAGCATATCCTAAAGATGATGGCTCATCTTAATCAGATTGAGGTACTGGGAGCTAAAATCGATGGGGAATCCAGGCCGATATCATACTCCAGTCTCTACCGAAGAGTTTGAGTAGTTCAACCTTAACTATAATATGAACAAGAAGAATTATACGTTGGATGAACTGCTAGGAGACTCCAGGCGGCAAAGGCACTCTTTCAGAAGAACTCACACGCCTTAGTAACTCAAACAGTTTCTCTATCTGAGCCGAAAGGCAGGAAGAAGAAGAAACGAGGTGGGTTCAAGAAGGCAGGAGCATCGCAAGGACCCCAGACTAGTGTGAAAAAGCCAAAGGGCAGGTGCTTCACATGCAAGCAAACTGGGCACTGGAAGGCGGACTGTCCTCGTCGTAAAAGCAAAGGTATTTCTTCAGCCTTAGTCGTTGAAACATGCTTAGCGGTGTTACTACCAGTACCTGGTGTGTAGATACAGGAGCCACTGACCATGTCTGCAATACTCTGCAGGGGTTCCAGGAAACCCGACGGTTGGCGAATGAAGAAATCATGGTCTACATGGGCAATGCTACAAGAGTAGCAGCAGTAGCAGTGAGAGTCTTTTATTTATCTTTTGAGAGAAATAAAGTGTTAGTTCTGAGAGATTATCTTTATGTACCTTCATTTAGAAAGAATTTAATTTCAGTTTCTAAGTTATTTAAGGATGGATATTCTATTACTTTTGATAATAAAGTTGTTATTAAGAGAAACAGAGAGATTATCTGTTCGGGTACGTTGGTTGGCAATCTGTATACTCTAGAACCAAAACCTCCCACAATGCACATTGAAGTAAATAGCTCATCATCTAAATTAAATAAGAGAAAAGAACCTTCTAAGATGTATCAGACATATCTTTGGCACCTTAGGCTTGGTCATATTAACCTTAGTAGGATTCAGAGGTTGATAGCCGATGGGCCCTTGGGTTCATTGGTGGTGGAGGATCTCCCGACCTATGAGTCTTGCTTGGAAGGGAAGATGACCAAGAGGCCTTTCAAGGCTAAGGGGTATAGGGCCAAAGAGGTGTTAGAACTGATTCATTCTGATGTATGTGGCCCTATGTCAATCCAGGCAAGAGGAGGCTTTGAATATTTCGTCACTTTCATTGACGATTATTCAAGGTATGGGTACATTTACCTGATGCGCCGCAAGTCTGAATGCTTTGATAAGTTCAAAGAATTCAAGGCTGATGTGGAGAAACATCGAGGTAAAAGTATCAAGACACTGCGATCAGATCGTGGTGGCGAGTACCTCTCTGGGGAGTTTAGGAGCTACCTGTCAGAAGCTGGGATTCAGTCCCAGCTAACTGCACCCGGCACACCCCAGCAGAACGGAGTTGCAGAAAGAAGGAATAGGACACTTATGGAAATGGTTAGGTCAATGATGAGCTATTCAGACTTACCTGATTCATTCTGGGGATACGCTCTGGAAACGACAGCGTACATAGTAAACTTGGTTCCATCTAAGTCAGTCCCTCGTACTCCCACAGAACTGTGGACTGGGCGCAAGCCCAGTCTAGGACACGTTCGGATTTGGGGTAGTCCAGCACATGTGCTGAAGGGAGATACTGATAAGTTGGAATCTCGTACGGAGGTGCGTCTGTTCGTAGGCTATCCCAGAGGAACGAAGGGTGGTCTGTTCTATAGTCCTAAGGATCAGAAGGTAATTGTTAGCACAAATGCCAGATTCTTGGAAGAGGACTATATGATGAGCCATAAGCCAAAGAGTAGACTAGTGCTGGATGAGTTAAGGGGGGACGTTCCGACTTCAGGACCAATTGTACAAGAGGACACACCACAAGTCACTGCACCGCGTGTCACTCAGGACACACAGGTAGTACCTCGTCGCAGTGGGAGGGTTGTGAGACAGCCTGAAAGGTACATGTTTTTGGGAGAGTCTTCGGACTTGGTCCCGGGTAAACATGAACCGGATCCCTGGACCTATGACGAGGCCCTCCAAGACAAAGATGCAGATTCTTGGCAAAGGGCAATGAACTCCGAGATAGAATCGATGGATTCTAACCATGTCTGGGAGCTAGTAGAACCACCCAATGGTGTAAAAGCCATTGGATGCAAGTGGATCTACAAAAGAAAGAGAGGATCAGACGGGAAGGTTGAGACCTTCAAAGCAAGGCTTGTTGCGAAAGGGTACACTCAGAAAGAGGGTATCGATTATGAGGAAACCTTTTCGCCAGTAGTCATGCTCAAGTCGATCCGGATTCTCTTATCTATTGCAGCTCATATGGATTATGAGGTATGGCAGATGGATGTCAAGACAGCCTTCCTTAACGGGAGTCTTGATGAGACCATCTACATGCAGCAACCAGAAGGTTTCATTGCCAAGGGCAAAGAGCATCTAGTGTGCAAGCTTAATCGATCCATTTATGGATTGAAGCAAGCTTCAAGGTCTTGGAACATCCGCTTTGATGAAGTAATCCAGTCATATGGATTTACTCAAAGTCCGGATGAGTCATGTGTGTATAAAAGATGTGACGGAAACGTCGTGGTGTTTCTTGTACTTTACGTAGATGACATTTTGTTAATTGGCAACAATGTCAAAGTGTTATCAGACGTAAGGGTCTGGCTATCAAAGCAGTTTGATATGAAGGACTTAGGAGAAGCGGGACACATCCTTGGGATCAAGGTCATAAGGGATCGCCAGAAAAGGATGTTGTGCTTATCCCAAGCTTCATATGTTGACACAGTCTTGTCTCGTTTTAGCATGGAAAACTCCAAGAAGGGTTTCCTACCCTTCAGACATGGAGTTCCTCTATCCAAGGAGATGTGTCCGAAAACATCAAAGGAGATAGAGGAAATGAAGGCGGTTCCTTATGCTTCAGCGGTCGGAAGCCTCATGTATGCTATGTTGTGTACGAGACTTGATATCTATTTTGCCATGAGCATGGTTAGCAGATATCAGAGTAACCCTGGACAGGGACATTGGACAGCGGTAAAGCATATATTGAATACCTGAGACGGACTAGGGATTATATGCTGATTTATCGGGCAGACCAATTAGTCCCTATGGGTTATATGAACTCAGATTTCCAGTCAGATAGGGACAAAAGTAAGTCTACCTCAGGTTTTGTGTTTATTTTAGGAGGTGGAGCCATTATCTGGAGGAGTGTCAAGCAGAAGTGTGTGGCGGACTCCACCATGGAAGCTGAATATGTGGCAGCCTCAGAGGCGCCAAGGAAGCTGTATGGCTCAGAAACTTCATCATGGACTTGGATGTGATTCCTGGTTTGCCCAGAACTATCACAATCTTTTGTGATAACAGTGGTGCAGTTGCAAACTCGAAGGAACCACGAGCCCATAAGGCGAGTAAGCACATAGAGCGCAAGTACCACCTGATACGAGAAATCGTAAAGCGAGGAGAAGTGGCTGTCGCCAAGATTGCATCGGAGGACAACCTGACAGATCCCTTCACTAAGGCTCTTCCATCTAGAGCTTTTGATAGGCATGTGGAGGGTATGGGAGTCAGATAAATTGCAGTGGGAGAATAGCAGTGTCTTTAAGTATTAGTCGGAGATTGTAAGATGTGTATGCTGAAAGACATGAATTTTATTATATGAACATCTTTTATGAAAAGAGAATCACACTACACTAGGCGTTTGTTTATAATAGTAAATACACGAAGTCCCATTGCTTAGCATTGTAGATAACATGGTGTGTGGTGTCAAACGGAAGATCATGTTATCAGTGCCTTACTTAGCATAAATAGAGGCTCACAACCTAGATGGAATTGGACAACCCATCGAGATGGTTGTAGTGTAGTCAGGTGTGGTTGGTCTTGACCATAGGACTACACTATTGTCCTATGAGTACATTGAGCAGGACCGAAACCTGAGGTTATCCGATTTGTACTGACTAGATAATTGGATAGGACCTCAGTTGTAATTATGGAGGACGATGCCTTAATTCCGAAATAATATTGGGCATATATTATTATTTATTATTTCTTTGATTTATCAAAGGGCGAGATCTATTCTATTAGATCGACAAACCTGGTAAGTTGGGAAATAATATTAATAATATGATGTGCCGATGATTATTGACGGAATCTGTGTCCTGGTGAGTCAGGATGATAATGCCCCCTTGATGAGCTCAAAAGGTTCATCGTGCCAAACCCTGCCGGTGGATTTAATCCTGCACGTTGATAAGGTTGAGTGGTACTAATCAAGGATCCAGAAGTTAATTAATTTAAATTATTAGTAATTTAATTAATTAACGAGCATGCACGATCTTAAACACGGGGGGATGGACGACTCGTAATATGTGGAGCCCATATGAAAATATGGGAGTTGGTGAGGTAAGTTCAATTAAGATCCTTTAGTGGAATGGATCTTAATTAATGGTTCGGATTTGGATCCATTAGCGGGCCAAGAACCAACTCCTCCTCTTGGTCCCTGCCTTAGCCCTATAAATACCCTATGAGACCAAGAAACCAAGCCAATTAATCAATCCTAGAGCCAAGAAAAAAAAACCCTCTCCTCTCTTCCTCTCTCTCTCGGCGGGTCAACAAGAAGAAGGGGAGTCCTCTCCTCGGTTCTTCTTTCCTCCTCCATCAAACTCCAGATGAGGCTTACAGAAGTAAGGTAGAGGAGTCCTCTACCTTGCGTGGAGCTCAGGGAGGTCAGAAGAGGGGACGCGGCCGGCTGTAATTTGGATTGTTCGATACGGCACGAGACGGTCGATGGGAAACGACTCTCTATTCGAATTAAATTTTAATCCGTATGCATAGAGAGGTCTCTCGGATCGTCTAGGTATTTGCTAGGGAAACCCGCCAAGCTATACCCAACAGATCGCCCATATTACGGACTGTCGTGGAGTAGGAGCTTTATCTCCGAACCACGTAAACGGTTTGTGTTAGCATTTGTATTATTATTCGTAGTTTATATTTCCGCTTACGCACGCTAACATTTGTAGGAAGAAATCAACGCATTGGTGGCAAAGGGCTATTCACCCCCTCTAGTCGGCGCATTAATCCCCAACAAGTGATATTAGAGTCGAGGTCACTCATCTACGGACTTACCGCCAAAAGAGCAAAAGGCTAGAAGAAATGACATTTGAAGAATGCTTAGCGGACAACATCAACATTCCACCTCTATATGATCGCGAGAGCTACGACTATTGGAGGCTGTGGGTGAAAACTTGGTTCAACATGGATTGGGATCTAATGATCACCATTGAAAAACCATTTGAAGTCCCGAAATATAAGCACAGGATAAAACTCCGACCACTCTATTGGACTAAGGAACAATAAACACAATCCAAGGCAAATGATAAGGTAATTTCAATTTTACTTAATATTGTGCCTAACAATGTGATTAGCTGTGTAGGTGAATATAAAAATGCGTATGAACTATGGAACAAAATGTTAGCGCTTCATGAAAATCCTACACAAGCTCAATTAGTGAAGGAGTCCAAAGAAATGAGCTTAATGATCCAAGAAGAAGAGAAGGACCAATCGGATGAGGAGGTGAGCTCAACATCCGAGGAGGAGAAGAAAAAAGATGAGGAATTATCCACCTCCTCAAGTGAAGTGGCACAAGATGAAGAAGAACCATCCACTTCATCAAAGGGTGAAGAAGAGGTCTCCACTTCAAGGATTAAGGGGGTGGAGAGACCATCCTCAATAACGGAGCAAGAAGAAGTCTCCACCTCCACCAAAGTAAAATCCAAAGATCACATAATTTGCTTTGGGTGCAATCAAAAGGGGCACTACAAGGACAAGTGTCCATTAGGTAAAAAGGAGGTAAACCCTAAACTCAATTCAATTAATTTGAAAACTAACATGAGTTGTAGGGATAGGGCAAAGAAGGAGAAGAAACATATAAGGTGCTTCACGTGTGGTGAGCTAGGACACTACCACACCAAATATTTAAGAAAAGAGAATTTAAGATATTGGAGAATTTGAGAAATGAGAAAAGAAGGAGAAGAGGAGGAGCTCATACCAGGGGGGAGCTACATGAGTAAGGGAGGTAATCCCTAACTTTAATTTGAAATATAGTTCAAAGTTAAACTCCTCCATGCATGTTATAAATAATGAAAATTATTTGTCTATGCATAATTTTGGTTTTAGATATCATGATAAAAATAGGGTTAATATTGTAAATCAAAACCCTAGGAAATTCATGCATCATGATAAATCGGGAACCTTTAGATCTAAGGACCAAGACATTAATCCCAAGAAAGGGAGATATATGCCTAGACAAATGGATAGGCCTAGGAATGCCCAAGGTAGACACGTTGATTCTAGGTTTAAGAACCTAGAAAGGGAAAATCAAGCTTTGAGGATAAAGTTTGATAAATTACAGAAAATCCTAGATAGATTCACTATTGGATCTAAGGGTTAGGTATGGTGTTAGGTGGTCAAAAATTCAACAATGATAGATCGGGTCTAGGATACCGGTCTAAGTTCTCCAATGCTATGGAGAAGTCATATGCAAGGGTGTCATATGACTATAGCAAAGGGAAGTCCAAAAATGACAAGGGAATGTCATTTAAGGGCAAAAATACCTTGACCAAGGATAAGCTGTCCAAGGTTAAAGGGAAGAAAATCTTAACTAGGGACAAGGTATCCAAAGTTTAGAAATTTAGGTTTGTAGACCAAAAGTCACCAGAGGTACACCGGTGTGGCCTTGTGTTTGTAGAAGAGTCAACTAGGAAGGTGAATAAGGCTAAGAGCTCAAGGGGGAGCTCTAGGAGCCAGTTGAGACCCATGGCCAATGGATCTCGGGAGGATTTCTCCTGGAAGTTTGGATGAACCATGGAGTGTGTCAAAGGATTTGGAGATGAATTCGAGTCTCAATCCTAGGGATTTGACATATTGGAATTGAGTTTCATGCATGAAAATATGACATTGGGTCATATTGTAAGAAAATTGATTTTTGATGTATATATGTCATATAAACCAATGCTAGGGGTGCATTGTGGTTTGGTATAAACAAATACATCAAGAGGAAGCCAAAACTAGGACTTTAGGTCAAGGATCAATTGAACCATTTAGATAGTTTTGAGTTTTATATCAATTTTAGGATTGGTGATAGATACATTTTTAAATGTATTTTTTTCCAAGTAGACACCGGTAACACAAATTTCTCCACAAAATTTAGAAATGTTTGGAGATCTGTCAAATTAGTTATGCATTTCTGAAATTGAGTTTAAAATATTGAAAAGGTTGAAATCAGAATATCAGTCGACTGACTCATGGGCAGTCGACTGGTAACAGTGTTGTCTAGAGAGAGACTAGTTACTATATGCTTTTTCGATATGGATCAGTTAACTGGTAACTAGCTCAGTCGACTGATACAGACTGAAACTATTTTCAACTAGGTCGAAATGTGTCCTAATGATATTAAACTTGTGTATAATCTTATGGAAGGTTAATACACAACGTTTATACTCATTAGAGGAAGGGTCCAATAATTAGGATATTGTTACAGCCCTTTTGATGTGTGATAAAGGGGAGAAGTGTTAGGCTTAAATGGGAAACCAAATTCGCCTTTGCATGAAATCTTAGGTCATGGGGAAGCTTAGGTCAAGAGGGTGCATTGTTGCTCATTTATTGGCAAAGGGGGAACCTTGGAGAGGTTCTTAAAAAGCCTTTGTAAGTCCAATATAGGGGGAGCCTTGGAGAGGTTCTTAAAAAGCCCGTTTTGGTAGAAATCCTAACTCATTGGGGAGTTTAGGTGTGAGGATGCCTTATGATATGATCCATGCATGTTTGCATTGCATATGCATTGGCGGTATAAGTCCAAGGTGTAGCTTTGGCAACGTAAGTCCAAAATGTTTATTAGCATTATATATGTTATTTGTTTTCCCTAACTTAAACATATTGTCAAACATCAAAAAGAGGGAGATTGTTAGAGCAATCTAGGGTTCGGAGTGACCATGTGTTTTGATGTTTGGGCAAAGAGTTCAAGTTAGGTTCACCCTTGTATTTGATATGTGAGTGTGCAGGTTTGCAGGATACATATTGTTGGTGCAGGAAGCACCATATCGAACCTGGTTTTGATATTGGCAAAGGATTCAAAGTTAAGTTTATTTGTGATCTAACGTTGTTCACTGAGTGTGCAGAAAAAGCCCTAGCGAAGGACTGCTAGGCACTGGTAAAGGAATGCCAGGAAAGAAAGCCCTAGCGAAGGAATGCTAGGCACTGGCGAAGGACTGCCAGACAGGAAAAGCCCTAGCGAAGGAATGCTAGGCACTGGCGAAGGACTGCCAGAATGGACAAAGCCCTAGCGAAGGAATACTAGGCACTGGCGAAGGACTGCCAGAATGGAAAAGCCCTAGCGAAGGAATGCTAGGCACTGGCGAAGGACTGCCAGAAGAAAAGACCTAGCAAAGGGCTGCTAGGCACCAAGCGAAGGGCAGCTTGGTACCTCAAGACCTGGCGAAGGACTGCTGGGCAAAAGTCCAACTGGAGGATCCGGTTGGCACCAGGTAAAACTCTCCCGAGAGGAGTAGGTGAGGACGCGTTCCCCTTGAGGGAACATTAGGCGTCGGTTCGACCTAGGGCTCCATTTTGGAGATCCAAAGTCAGAACCAAGACAGCTAAGGCTGTTTTAACTAACTTATTATTTGCTGTTTTGGACTAACCCTGGATGCAGGACCGAAGGATTGTGTTTCTGCAGCTCAGAAAGCCTCAAAGGAGTGAGGCCGTAGCTGAGTAGGGCGCCCCGGATGTGTCGGGCGCCCCAGAGTCAACCCAAAGTCAGCAGAGAGGTAAACGCCCCGACAGCAGCGCAATTGGGGGCGCCCCGTGCGTGTTGGGCGCCCCGCATGTCGGGCGCCCCGCGTGTCTCGGGCGCCCACTGTGCCACGCCACTGAAGGCGGCTGCAGCTCACCCTCGCGAAGCCTCGGTGATAAAGTTTGACCGGTCAATCGGGCGCCCCGTGCGCGTCGGGCGCCCCAGTCAAATACAATCCCGAAGATAACGAGATCAGCTTTGACTAGAGCATCGCCGGATCTGCAGCCACGTGGGGGGCGCCCCGAGCATGTCGGGCGCCCCCTGCCCTATATAAAGAGGGCCTCGACCCTCTTCAAAGAACATCAATTGCTTCGACGCTTCTGCGCTCTTCTGCTTCCGCGACACGCTTCAGAGATCTTCCAACTCAAGCTGACGACGTCCTGCTGCTCCGAAACTTTGATCTACACCGGACGTCGGTAACAAAGAGCTCTGTATTTAAAGTTTACTATTCTGCCTTATTGTAAAATCTATTTGTAAACTTTGCGAACTTATAGAATTGCCCGCAGAAAACGGTCAACGACCGTGGGCCTTGGAGTAGGAGTCGACCTAGGCTCCGAACCAAGTAAGACGATCGTGTTAGCGTTGTTTTACTCTATTTTATTCCGCTGTGCACTTGCTCTTTTAAATCCGAACGAATTGCGACATTCACCCCCCCCTCTCTCGCATTTCTCGATCCAACACATATAGGCTTAGTTGGACGACTTCGAGTCCGGTGAAGGATGGTATGAGGAGACAAGCTGTGGGCTTGTATGCATCCGAGGGATCGTGGACAAAGCAGGAACGATGAGCCGAGGGAAGTGCACTTCGAGGCATATACGAAGGATGACATAAGGATGAGCCGCAGACTCGTATGCATCTGACGGATTAGAGCCAAAGTCGAAGAAATCTTGAAGACAGCAGGTCGAGGTTGCTAGGTGAAGAATCAGCTGAGTCATGAGGGTCCAAGTGCTTAGAGAATTGTACTCGGAAAGGGAAACCCTAGGTTTAGGGTTTGGGCAGTCGACTGCGGCTTGTAACAGTCGACTGGTGTAGGGCACAGAAAGATCAGTCGACTGATCCTCTGTGCAGTCGACTGGTGTCGGCTGGAATTCGAAAGTTGGGTTGTAACATTTGGATTCGGTTGGAACCAGTCGACTGGTGTTGGCACCAGTCAACTGGTAACAGCTAGTTTAACCACAAGCTCTATTTAAGGGAACTCGATTTGGCTGGCTAGGGACGATGAAATTGGCTTTGGTTAAGGCCAATTAGTAGTCTTTATGCTCAAGAGTGTTGTCAAGGTTGTGGTGAGGTTTCTCCACCCACAAAGAGCGACACGAGCTAGTCGGGGGTGTTCCGGGGACTCATCCATCAAAAGATTGAGATCGTCCACCTTACGGACTGTCATGGAGTAGGAGCTTTATCTCCAAACCACGTAAACAGTTTGTGTTAGCATTTGTATTATTATTCGTAATTTATATTTCTGCTTGCGCATGTTAACACTTGTAGGAAGAAATCGATGCATTGGGGACAACGGGCTATTCACCCCTCCTCTAGTCGGCGCATCGATCCCCAACAATTTCCCCACCTTTAAAAGGTATCTAAGAAGGAGAAAATTTAGTGATGATAGAACACTAGGACTAGGCCTTAGAATAGCAGCTTGTAAAATATTGTGTATTGCGCTATGGTGAGTTATTTTTTAATTGTGTCAAAGTTTTCTATTGCATTCTCAAAGTTGGCACGAAAATAACTATTCACATCTCCTTTAGGTTTATCGGTCCCAATAATAATTAGGTCATATCTTCATATAGAACATGGAGAGACTTCTTTCATATAAAGTTTTAAACCCTTTAAATTTTATAAATTCAGATGATTGTGTTAATTTTATAAAGAGAAAATAAACTAATAAAAAGAGATTTGAAGCATAGGATTTTAAATGCCCTAAAACTTGTACATATAAATATTTGTGAAAAATTTCCTATTGTTGCTTATAATGATCAATGATATTTTATAATATTCATAAATGAGTTTTCGTGATAAGACTATCTATAGCTCATTCATGAAGAGTCACCGTCGCTAGAGACAATAAAAATTATAAGATTGAAGTTGTGAACCAACTCAAAAAAAATTCAGAAACATCATATCAGATAGTTGTGGGGAATACTTAGTAGATATGATGGTTTAAGTGAATAATGTCCGAGACATTTTTCTAAGTTTCTAGATGAATGCGACATCATTCCACAGTATACCATGCCAGGTTCATACACAACGAATGACGTTGCTGAAAGATAAAACAAAATTCTTAAAGACATGATAAAGAGTATGATTTATCACTCTATTTTATCGAAATCACTTTGGGAGAAGCACTTAAGACTGCAACATATACAATTAATAGGGGTTAACAAAAGCAACTAACAAAACCCTTATGAGCTTTAGATGGGCAAGAAACCTAGTTTGAACCACTTACACATTTGGAGATGTCTAGCCGAGGCATGACCATATAAGTGTAATGAAAAGAAATTAAACTCAAGAATGATGAGCTACTATTTTGTTGGGTATTCTGAAAAATCAAAGGGTGAAATTGTTCATTTGACATCGAAATTTCTTGTTCTAAAAGATTTTTAAAATGAAGATAATCTAAAATATGACGACCCAATTTAGTCAACGTTTCGACTCCTGGAGGTGGACGGCCTGACTCAATAGACCGACCGCTAGATAATCCAAAAGCACAAGCAAATCCTCATCGAGTAGTCAACATTCTAGATTTATCATCTTACTAGAAAAAAATATCTTATAGTACGCCGTAGCTATATTCAAACCATAGGTATTTGAAAAATTACATGAGTATCTTGCTATTGCATCATCGGGCAGGGGCACAAGTTCTCGCCTATCTCTAAGGAAGACAGTGTGGGGCTCTTTATAAAAGCTCAATAAATCACCATCTAGCATTTATTTCCTCTAGTTAATATTTTGACGTTGAAGTTGAGGCCGGCTACTACTTAAGTTTAACAATTGTTTTCATAAAAAAATTAAATTAAAATAGATAAGAATATATATTTACGAAGATATTAATGGTCGGGAATTAAGTAATTTCTAATATATACGGCTAAATGTTTCCACTTAGTTATGTTATATAAATAAAATAATCAAATATTTATCTAGTTAAATGGTTTCAGATAATTAAATTATATAAATTTTAAATGACTTATTTATCCAAATTACGAAGCCAAACTGTATATAATATATGATAATATTAAAACTGTTTGTATTATTCCTATACAAATTTTAAAAATATTTTGCACAAATTATAAAGAATGTCTAGTATAATTAAATAAAACTACGTACCTATATTCTTTTTTTTCCAAACTATATCAAGGGAAATAAAACACCTTCATAAATGGCAATTTATTTATTTTTATCTCCTATTAAATTCTTTCAAAATGAAATGAAAATAAATTGGAGGGCAGGCCCAATACCAGGCCTAGGCCTAAGCCCAGGCCCATTTAAAGCATTTAATAGAAGACTATAATTAAAAAGTGAGGAGGGAGGGAGGGAGGGTTCACGGACGGCGGAGAGAAGCGATTGCCTCGCCGGGCTTTTCTCCCCGCTTCTCTCGCCAGACGTGCGATTAATTAATTAATTATTTCATTAATGCTTCCAAATTTATCTGTCTCTTAATTTTTGTCCGTCGTCATGATCGCCGCCGGCGCAATCCCCCCTTCCTCTCCCTCCGCCGCCGCAGCCACCACCAGCCCTTCTCTCTCCCTCCCCACCAGGCGCCGCCTGCTGGACCCCTCCGACGCGGACCCCTCCGTCGACGACCACTCGCCCGCCCACGACAGCGCACCCTTCGCGCGCAGGCGTAGGGCCGGAAGGCTGCAGATGGCCGGGAACTGGTGGCTGACGAGGCTCCTGGCGGTGGCGCTCGTCGCGCTGCTCGGCTCCGCCCTGCTCCTCGGCACCGCCCGCATCGGGGGCGGCGGCGGCGGCGTGGTGCGAGAGCAGAAGGAGGAGGTCCTCCTGCAGATCAACGCGCACGAGGAGTCGATGGGCTGGAAGGCGGAGAACGCCACGGAGGTGAAGAGGACGCTACATCCACCGGTGGTGCAATTACTCAACCCCATCAATTAATTAATCCTTTGCTAATCATATATATATATATATATATATATCTCTAATTAAAACTAATCATTTATGTCTTAAACAAATTTGGAAATTCTTTAACGACGGTCGCAACGACCTTCAATCCTTGATTCCATCACCTTCCTATAACAACAACAACAAAGATCAAAAACAACAAGTCCTTTATTAATTAGAGTTGACTCTTATATACGTACGTACATTTTGTCCTTTGTGATTTATGCACGTCGTTTGTTGCCATGCATATATATTCATATGTAATTGTGATTAATGCACGTCGTTTGTTGCTTATTCCTTAAGTAGCTAGCTAGCTACCTAGAGAAGTTTGCCTTGCTAGTTTCTTCTATTATAAAGAACTACATACTTTATTTCTCTAGGTGACCATGCCCATGCATAAACATGGAAATTAAACAACTCTTCGATCTCGAGGAGAAATTAATTAAGACTTGTATGGGTTCATAATATTGTTCCATTTGTAATAGTCTATTAATTCTCTAATTATATCTTTGTTAATTTTCAGACATCTGAGATTTGGATGAAACCAAATAATAATGGTTTTGATCGATGCACAGAACGTCCCAAGGCAAAATGTAGTAAGTCAAAATATTTTTCGTAAAAAATTTAGTTGATCGTCGTACGTTCTCATCGATCGAATCTGTTGTGTAGAGTCATGCAATGTTACGGTTGGCTATCTACTAGTTCATGCGAATGGCGGACTTAATCAAATGCGGATGGGAGTAAGTATATATATCCTTCTGCCCTAGCTAGCTAGCTAGTACTACTGTAATTTTGTGTTTAATTAATTATTAGAAATTAAGATCGATGATGATAAGTTAACTAATTAATATTATTTTTTGTATTTATTTATGTAGATTAGCGACATGGTTGCCGTAGCAAAACTAATGAATGCGGCTCTTGTGCTACCATTATTAGATCATAAATCCTTTTGGACAGATACAAGGTACGTAAGAAATTAAGTAAAGTATGTACGTACGTACGTACGTTGTGTGCAATGCTCGTATCGATCGTTTTAAATGATATAATATTTGTGGTGAATTCATCAAGTTATATATATATATATATATATATATATATATATATATATATATATATATATATATCCTGTGCATGCATGCGATCGTCGATATGTATTTACAGTGAATTCAAGGATATATTTGATGTTCAAAACTTCAAGGAAGTTCTCAAAGACGATATTACCATAGTCGATTCCATCCCGAAACAATATGCAAGAATTAAGCCGCTTATAAGAGCTCCCATTTCATGGTCCAAGGTTGCTAATTCACTCTTAATTTAAGATTAATATTTTTAATTACCATTTATTTCCTTTTGCTAATTAAGCATTAATTATTTGTTTTTTGTAGGCTTCTTATTTTAAAAGTTTCTCTCTGGTTTTAAGCAAACACAAGGTCATAGTGTTCAGCCATACCGATACTCGTCTCGCAAACAACGGCCTTCCTCCTTCGATTCAAAGGCTTCGATGTCGAACTAACTACCAAGCACTTCGATACACCCAAAAAATCGAAGAACTCGGGGAGAAACTAGTTCATAGATTGAGAAATGGCAGCAACCCCTACATTGCGCTCCATTTGAGGTAATTAATTAATTAATTAATTAATTAGTTTAGATAATATAATTTTCCCTACTTCATTGCAATTTGATCATATATATATAATTAATAATAATATAGATACGAGAAGGACATGTTATCGTTCACCGGATGTACTCATAACCTGTCGAAACATGAAGCGGAAGAGCTAAAAGTGATGAGGTACAAAGTGAAGCATTGGAAGGAGAAAGTAATCGATAGCGACGAGAAGAGGGTTCAAGGAGGGTGTCCGATGACCCCTCGAGAGGCTGCCATCTTTTTAAAGGCAATGGGGTATCCCTCCACCACCAACATTTATATTGTGGCCGGACAAATTTATGGAGCTCGTAGCATGGACGCCTTGAAAACACAATATCCAAACATCTTCACTCATCATAACTTGCTATCTCACGCCGAGTTGAAATCCTTGGACAAGTATCAAAATAGGCTCGCCGCCCTTGATTACATCGTCGCACTTGACAGCGATGTCTTCGTCTACACTTACGATGGAAACATGGCCAAAGCCGTTCAAGGACATAGGAGATTCCAAGGCTTTAAGAAGACAATTGATCCCGACAGGTATGTATGTATGTATATATATACTCTTAATTAATTATATATATTGCACTCAAACTTAATTAATATATATGTGTGTATATACACACACACAGACACACACTCATGCATCGTAACTTTACAATATTTAGGAAGAGGTTTGTGCAACTGATAGATCAATTGGATCAAGGCTTGTTGGAGTGGACAAAGTTCGAGGAGGCAGTCAAGAAGGATCATGCTAAGAGACTCGGAGGACCGTATGAGAGGAGAACAGATATAAACCCAAGACAAGAGGAGTATTTTTATGCAAACCCTCTTCCGGGGTGTTTGTGCAATAAGCTACATAGAAACATGTAAATGCGACTCCATAGAAAGTTCAATAGATTAACACACCTAGCTAGCTAGCTACAGGAGAATTATATATATGCCACAAAGTCTTAAATTCACAACCTTAACAATTAATTTAATTTGTAGATTTTTATTTTTTATTTTTTTGCCTTTTTTTTTTCTCTTCTAAGTGGGTGTTTGGGACAGAGTTTGTACATATATAATTAGTTAAGAAATCCTTCTTGTCATCACGCCATCCCCAGTTCAATGATGAATTAGGTTTTCTACATTAATTGTAATTCATGTGATCGAATACAATTTTTTTGTTTATTTGTGTTCATATTTGTTTCGAAAGTAAATTCGTCTAAACTTTGTGGGTCGAAGTCTATAATTTCTGTCGGCAATTTACCAAAGGGCGTACCCAAGTATTGGTATTTACCAAAACGCGTACTATGATTTCAATGTTACCAAAGGGCGCACATATTTTAGTAAACTTCCTCTTATACCCCTACCATCAAGTACTGCATGCATTTCTCTTTCTCTTTCTCTTTTTCAGTAACGATTTTCGAGATGGACCATCAAAAGAGATGTTCCTTTATATTTTGATTTTTATATTATGGAACCTTTCTCAAAATAAAAAAAATATTGAAATTAATTAAAATATTTTTATTAAATTAAAACTAAAAGAACATATCAAACCCACGTTGGGCCTGAAATGGTTCCATTTCAAGCCCAACGTGGAGATGAAATGTTTCCATTTCAGGCCCAACGTGCCCAATATTAAGAGTCTTTTTTCGATTCTTTGTTATTACATTTTAACACCTCGGAGAAGTCCAAATAAACAATGGATAGCAAATTTGAACTCCTTGTAACTCAGAAATCCACAGAAACTGAAATTTTTACAATCGGAGCTCTCTAGGTCAATCAGTGGCCTTTTAGGATCATTGGGGCTGAAATGGAAACATTTCAGCCCCAACGTGCCCAATATTAAGAGTCTTTTTTCGATTCTGTGTTATTACATTTTAACACCTCAGAGAAGTCCAAATAAACAATGGATAGCAAATTTGAACTCCTTGTAACCTCAGAAATCCACAGAAACTGAAATTTTTACAATCGGAGTTCTCTAGGTCAGTCAGTGACCTTTTAGAGTCATTGGGGCTGAAATGGAAGCATTTCAGCCCCACGTTGGGCCTGAAATGCTTCCATTTCAGGCCCGATGCGGGCCTGAAATGGAATCATTTCAGGCCCAACGTGGGGCTGAAATGCTTCCATTTCAGCCCCAATGACTCTAAAAGGTCACTGACTGACCTAGAGAACTCCGATTGTAAAAATTTCAGTTTCTGTGGATTTCTGAGGTTACAAGGAGTTCAAATTTGCTATCCATTGTTTATTTGGACTTCTCCGAGGTGTTAAAATGTAATAATAAAGAACCGCGAAGAAATCACACATTAGGCCTTTTAGGGTCATTGGGCCTGAAATGGTTGGACACCTATTGCATTGGTGATATCTAATATATAGATGTTTGGACACCTAAAACATCATCTCCTACCTCTGACCTCTCTATTCATATAGAATTTTCAGAAATTCAGATATAGGAGGTCCATCAGTGGGTTTTGGTCAAAACTCACTGATATTTCTAAGCTACTCCTATTTGATTGGTGATATCTAATATATAGATGGTTGGATACCTAAAACATCATCTCCTACCTCTAACCTCTCTATTCATATGGAGTTTTCAGAAATTCAGATATGAGAGGTCCATCAGTGGGTTTTGAGCAAAACCCACTGATGGAACTAAACTAAACCTATAGCCTTGAAAAAAATAAAAATTTGAGGTTATGGACACCTAAAATACTTTCTCCAACCTCATCCCTAACTTTTTAGCTGGGGGTTTTAGAAATCCAGATATGGAAGGTCCATCAGTGGGTTTTGAGCAAAACCCACTGATGGAACTAAACTAGACCTATAGCTTTGGAAAAAATAAAAATTTTAGGTTATGGACACCTAAAATACTTTCTCCAACCTCATCCCTAACTTTTTAGCTAGGGGTTTCAGAAATCCAGATATGGGAGGTCCATCAGTGGGTTTTGAGCAAAACCCACTGATGGAACTAAACTAGACCTATAGCTTCGGAAAAAATAAAAATTTGAGGTTATGGACACCTAAAATACTTTCTCCAACCTCAACAATAACTTTTTAGCTGGGGGTTTTAGAAATCCAGATATGGGAGGTCCATCAGTGGGTTTTGAGCAAAACCCACTGATGGAACTAAACTAGACCTATAGCTTTGAAAAAAAAATAAAAATTTGAGGTTATGGACACCTAAAATACTTTCTCCAACCTCATCCCTAACTTTTTAGCTGGGGGTTTCAGAAATCCAGATATGGGAGGTCCATCAGTGGGTTTTGAGCAAAACCCACTGATGGAACTAATCTAGACCTATAGCTTTGGAAAAAATAAAAATTTGAGGTTATGGACACCTAAAATACTTTCTCCAACCTCATCCATAACTTTTTAGCTGGGGGTTTCAGAAATCCAGATATGGGAGGTCCATCAGTGGGTTTTGAGCAAAACCTACTGATGGAACTAAACTAGACCTATAGCTTTGAAAAAGTAAAAATTTGAGGTTATGAACACCTAAAATACTTTCTCCAACCTCTTTGTTATTACATTTTAACACCTCAGAGAATCCAAATAAACAATGGATAGCAAATTTGAACTTCTTGTAATCTCAGAAATCCACAGGAACTGAAATTTTTACAATCGGAGCTCTCTAGGTCAATCAGTGGCCTTTTAGGGTCATTGGGGCTGAAATGGAAACATTTCAGCCCCACGGTGGGCCTGAAATGATTCCATTTCAGGCCCACGTTAGGCCTGAAATGATTCCATTTCAGGCCCACGTTAGGGCTGAAATGTTTCCATTTCAGCCCCAATGACCCTAAAAGGCCACTGATTGACCTAGAGAGCTCCAATTGTAAAAATTTCAGTTCCTGTGGATTTCTGAGGTTACAAGGAGTTCAAATTTGCTATCCATTGTTAATTTGGACTTCTCCGAGGTGTTAAAATGTAATAACAAAGAATCGAAAAAAGATCTTTAATATTGGGCCTGAAAGCCCAACGTGGGCCTGAAATGGTTCCATTTCAGGCCCAATGACCCTAAAAGGTCTAATGTGTCAAAATCCACTGATTGACCTACAGAGCTCCGATTGTAAAAATTTCAGTTCCTCTGGATTTTTGAGGTTACAAGGAGTTCAAATTTGCAATCCATTATTTATTTGGACTTCTCCAAGGTGTTAAAATTTAATAATGAAGAACCGAGAAGAAATCACACATTAGGCCTTTTAGGGTCATTGGGCCTGAAATGGTTGGACACCTATTGCATTGGTGATATCTAATATATAGATGTTTGGACACCTAAAACATCATCTCGTACCTCTGACCTCTCTATTCATATGGAATTTTCAGAAATCCAAATATGGGAGGTCCATCAGTGTGTTTTGGTCAAAACTCACTGATATTTCTAAACTATTCCTATTTGATTGGTGATATCTAATATATAGATGTTTGGACACCTAAAACATCATCTCCTACCTCTACCCTCTCTATTCATATGGAGTTTTCTGAAATCCAGATATGGGAGGTCCATCAGTCGGTTTTGAAAGCTATAGGTCTAGTTTAGTTCCATCAGTGGGTTTTGCTCAAAACCCATTGATGGACCTCCCATATCTGGATTTCTGAAACCCCCAGCTAAAAAGTTATTGTTGAGGTTGGAGAAAGTATTTTAGGTGTCCATAACCTCAAATTTTTATTTTTTCAAAAGCTATAGGTCTAGTTTAGTTCCATTAGTGGGTTTTGCTCAAAACCCACTGATGGACCTCCTATATCTGAATTTCTGAAACCCCCAGCTAAAAAGTTAGGGATGAGGTTGGAGAAAGTATTTTAGGTGTCCATAACCTCAAATTTTTATTTTTTTCAAAGCTATAGGTCTAGTTTAGTTCCATCAGTGGGTTTTGCTCAAAACCCACTGATGGACCTCCCATATCTGGATTTCTGAAACCCCCAGCTAAAAAGTTATTGTTGAGGTTGGAGAAAGTATTTTAGGTGTCCATAACCTCAAATTTTTATTTTTTCCAAAGCTATAGGTCTAGTTTAGTTCCATCAGTGGGTTTTGCTCAAAACCCACTGATGGACCTCCTATATCTGGATTTCTGAAACCCCCAGCTAAAAAGTTAGGGATGAGGTTGGAGAAAGTATTTTAGGTGTCCATAACCTAAAATTTTTATTTTTTCCAAAGCTATAGGTCTAGTTTAGTTCCATCAGTTGGTTTTGCTCAAAACCCACTAATGGACCTCCCATATCTGGATTTCTGAAACCCCCAGCTAAAAAGTTAGGGATGAGGTTGGAGAAAGTATTTTAGGTGTCCATAACCTCAAATTTTTATTTTTTTCAAAGGTATAGGTCTAGTTTAGTTCCATCAGTGGGTTTTGCTCAAAACCCACTGATGGACCTCCCATATCTGGATTTCTGAAACCCCCAGCTAAAAAGTTAGGGATGAGGTTGGAGAAAGTATTTTAGGTGTCCATAACCTAAAATTTTTATTTTTTCCAAAGCTATAGGTCTAGTTTAGTTCCATCAGTGGGTTTTGCTCAAAACCCACTGATGGACCTCCCATATCTGGATTTATGAAAACTCCATATGAATAGAGAGGTTAGAGGTAGGAGATGATGTTTTAGGTGTCCAACCATCTATATATTAGATATCACCAATCAAATAGGAGTAGTTTTGAAATATCAGTGAGTTTTGACCAAAACCCACTGATGGACCTCCTATATCTGAATTTCTGAAAATTCTATATGAATAGAGAGGTCAGAGGTAGGAGATGATGTTTTAGGTGTCCAAACATCTATATATTAGATATCACCAATACAATAGGTGTCCAACCATTTCAGGCCCAATGACCCTAAAAGGCCTAATGTGTGATTTCTTTGCGGTTCTTTATTATTACATTTTAACACCTCGGAGAAGTCCAAATAAACAATGGATAGCAAATTTGAACTCCTTGTAATCTCAGAAATCCACAGAAATTGAAATTTTTACAATTGAAGCTCTCTAGGTCAATCAGTGACATTTTAGGATCATTGGGGCTGAAATGGAAACATTTCAGCCCAACGTGGGGCTGAAATGTTTCCATTTCAGCCCCAATGACCCTAAAAGGTCACTGATTGACCTAGAGAGCTCCGATTGTAAAAATTTCAGTTTCTGTGGATTTCTGAGGTTACAAGGAGTTCAAATATTCTATCAATTATTTATTTGGACTTCTCCGAGGTGTTAAAATATAATAACAAAGAATCGAAAAAAGACTCTTAATATTGGGCACGTTGGGGCTGAAATGTTTCCATTTCAGCCCCAGTGACCCTAAAAGGCCACTGATTGACCTAGAGAGCTCCGATTGTAAAAATTTCAGTTCTTGTGGATTTCTGAGGTTACAAGGAGTTCAAATTTGCTATCCATTATTTATTTGGACTTCTCCGAGGTGTTAAAATGTAATAACAAAGAATCGAAAAAAGACTCTTAATATTGGGCACGTTGGGCCTGAAATGGAAACATTTCTTCCCCCAACGTGGGTCTAATGTGTTCTTTTAGTTTTAATTTAATAAAAATATTTTAATTAATTTCAATATTTTTTTGTTTTGACAATGGTTCCATAATATAAAAATCAAAATATAAAGGAACATCTCTTTATGGTCCATCTCGAAAATTGTTACTGAGAAAGAGAAAGAGAAATGCATGTAGTACTTGATTGTAGGGGTATAAGAGGAAGTTTACTAAAATATGTGCGTCCTTTGGTAACATTGAAACCATGGTACGCCTTTTGGTAAATACCAATACTTAGGTACGCCCTTTGGTAAATTGCCGAATTTTTGTTGATTCGTTTGATATGATCTATTCGTCTAAATAGGCAAAATATGCGTTTTAAAAACTTAAACTTGTTGATATTTATCTTGTATGTTGGCTAAAATATCATTACACTCCTTAATCGACAATAAACAATGTTACAACCAAAAACATCAATTAACAAATGAGTAAGCCCTTGTGCTTGTTTGCACATCATCTTCTAAGGCAATGGAGGTGAGATGCACAAAAAATTAAAGTGTGGCAACTAGCTAGTGGATGATCGAATTAGGGGTTTAGGGGTAGATGATGGTAGTTTCAATTAAGGTAAAGCCAAATTGAGATGAGTCCAACTAAGTGCCAAGGGTAGAGGTAGGGTCGTCTTTAGGTATAGGCTATTATTGTTGATATATTAAACATATTTTTATTATATATTTTAAGAAAATAAAAAAAATAGAGTCTTGATAAAAAATTTATGTATCTCATTTTTTTAGTCAAAACTATATATTTAATAAAAATCTTATTATGGTTCCAATTGATAGAGTCATAACGGACTCTCTTTTTAATATTTAAATTTAATTTTATGTATATTATTTTATAAGATTTAATTGTATTCCTCTTCAATATCTTTCAACCCTAGCCTTCTCTTGTTGTATTTAATTTTTGTTAGTGACGCTTTCTCTTTTGATTGGTAAGAACATAAATTAGAAAAAAAAATTTATCCATGCAATGCAAAATAAAAATATTAGTCTTTTTCCAAGTTTCCCCTCTTCCCTTGATTAGCTCCCTCTCTTTGTACTTCTCCCGCTTATTGATATTGGAAAAGAGAAATTACACCTAATGCTATCATGTTGATCTGATTGTTGCTACTATGCTCCTTGTTTGATTATGTTCAAATGTTGAGGGATTCATCCCTATTGTGTTCAATCGAAATAGAGGATTTTATTATTTTTGAACAATAGTGAGTTAGTGTTGGATCGGGTTGGACCGTCTAGAGGGGGGGGGTGAATAGACGGTAAAAAAAATTAAAATGGAAGACACTCATCTTTTAAAAAAATCTTGGTCGCAACTAAGAACTTTGCTTCCAAGGCAATGGATGCTCAATAAAAAGCTCCTTATGACGGAGAAGCCTTACAACAATAGTGCACTAGACTTAAGAGATTTTGCAAGTGAATGAATTGATTTCTAAAGCTAAAACTCTAAGCCCTATTTATAGCCTAAGAGAATAAATCTGGATTGTTGATTGTTGACGAATTTTCTCTTGGTCTTTGAACCATGGATGTAATCTGGACGGTTGATCTTGGATGAAATAAAACTGCATCCATTGGATCTGATTAAAGGATAAGGTATTATCCTTTAAGAGATAAAGTTTAATTAAAACTTTATCTTCTGCTTGAGACTTCGCTATTGTGATCTATAAGTGGTAAGCATGGAGACATATGTTGGTTGAGGTTTCAGGTTCGATTCCTCTTAGCAACAAATAAATCCCCCTTTTTTCGGGCGCTTGGTTTGACTTGGTCAAACTGACCAGTCTTTTGGTTCTTCGTCTTTTGGGTGATTTTCGGCCAACTAGAGTTAGACTCGCCCGAACCCGCTCCGGCCTTTCGCCCTCGAGCGTGCTTCCTCCCGGCTTTCCGTGCCTCGGGCGTCGTCTACATCCTTCACGATCCACCGGTGTATTCTTCCGCAGCTTCCACATCCCTCGGATTGTACCGAGCCCGTCGGCTCACTTCCCCGCACAATCCTTCTCATCCGCTATGTCATACGCTCAACTTCCTCCGTACCTAAGCTCTTGCACACTTAGCAGAGGGATTAAACACACCGGGACCTAACTTAAATCGGTTGATTACATCAAAATCAACTAGGGATACTTACAATCTTCTCCTTTTTGATGTGCATCAATCCAAGTTAAGTTAGGGTAACCAAAATAAAAAAACATGCATAATAATGTAAACAGTGTAAGTTTTAAAAAAAAAACTTAAATTTAGAGTAAATTAAAAGTCTACCCCTTAACTTAACCCTATTCCCCCCCCCCCCCTTTATCACTTCAAAAAATGGGAAAACATAATTAGGGAAGAAAAAAATGCTTTAAAAAATTATAATGAGTTCTTTCCACTATATTTGAATCATGAAAAATTGGATCTATGAAAATAAATTATTTATTTATTTTTAAAATTTCAATTTCAAATTTCGAGCGGAAAATCATATAAACAAAAAATATTTGAATTTTTTTGAAAAATTACCAGTAGATGGACAACATAATTGTGCATTAAAAAAGACATAATTTTTGTAAAAAAAAATTCTGCACATAAATAACAAAAAACTTATCAGTTTAAAATAAATTTAGGAACCTAAAATAAGTTCCTATCTATAGGATTAATTAAAAACTTAGACGGAATATAGCTTTTGGGTACTTTTTTAAATTGGCCCTTATGATTTTTAAAATACCAATTTAAATTATCAGGAAAGTTATTTTTCTTTTAGCGTAAATATGCAATATCAAGTTCTAATTTTTGCACTAAGTTTTTCAAATTATCATTTTCATTTTTCAAAATTTCATAAGAGGATGTAAGTGCCAATTCATTTTTTAATTTCAAAATTTCTTTTTCTAATATACAATTAGATTTGAGCAAGACTTTAACTCTTGCAAACAACTGATTATGAGAAAAAAAACAAACCTCACTTACCGGGTCGCTTTCGAAAAGCGAGGTTCCTCTTTCGTCATCACTTTCTTTTGACGTCTCTCCCCCTTCGTCAGTGCTCCCTTCTTGATGATTTGCCATCAGTGCAAGTCCCGCGTATTCTTGACCTTCCGACTCTTCTGATGAAGACTCATCCCAGGTGGCATTCAGTCCCTTTTTCTTCTTTGGTTGATTTTTGAGTTTAGGACTCTAGTGCTTCAGGTGTCCCTCCTCTTTGCAGTTGTAGCATCTGATTATTCGCTTCTTTGGGGACTGTCTTCTTTTCTGCATTCTTGAAAATTTGTTAGCTTTAAAAAAACTTTTAAATGAACTTACCATTTTTGTTGTTTCATCGTCAATCGAGGATTCCCCGTCGAGTTGGATCTTCCTTGTGCTCAGTGTGACGATGTATGCTATCTTATTCTTTTCTACAAAACGAGATTCGTGAAGCTCCAAAGTAGAAAAATAATTTCTCTAATGTACTTACTGCTAAATCTTTCGAAATGAAATACGCATCGATTACCGAGGTCCATTTCGGGGTTCTCGGAAATGCGTTTAAGATGTACCTTTGAGTGTCGCGACTTGTTACCTTTTCTCCAAGGTTCTCAACATCTGTGATTAGTTCTTTTACATTGGCATGTAGATGCGCAATTGATTCTCCAACCTCCATCCGGAGGTTTGTCAGTTGGCTTCGAAGAAGGTCTCGTCGAGCCAGTTTTGCCTCTGTGGTACCTTCATGCAATTCCAAAAATTTCTCCCAGAGCTCTTTCGCTGAGTTATAACTGCCGATTCGATTGACTTCTTGCGCGGGAAGAACGGCTAGCAGATGAAATTCCGCTTTGCCGTTTGCTACAAAATCCACTTGCTCCTTCTTGGTCCACGTCTCTATTTCTTTATCCTTGTCATTGTTGTCTTTAGGAACTGAAAAGTCATTTTTCATAATTAGTAGCAGTTCAATATCAGTTTTATAAAATACTTGCATTCGGCGCTTCCACATCGCGAACTCCCCCTCAAACTTCAGTGGGTAGATTATGGCTCCAACCATTTTCTCGAAATTGCTGCAGTCGGCGGTTAGTCCTTCTGTGGTGACCTTGGCTCTGATACCACTTGTTGGATCAGGTTGGACCGGCTAGAGGGGGGTGAATAGACGGTAAAAAAAATTAAAATTGAAGGCACTCGTCTTTTATAAAAAACTTGGTCGCAACTAAGAGCATTGCTTCCAAGGTAGTGGACGCTTAATAAAAATCTCCTTTTGACGGAGAAGCCTTACAACAACAGCGCACTAGACTTAAGAGATTTTGCAAGTGAATGAATTGATTTCTAAAGCTAAAACTTTAAGCCTATTTATAGCCTAAGACAATAAATATGGATTGTTGATTGTTGATGAATTTTCTCTTGGCCGTTGATCCATAGATGTAATCTGGACGGTTGTGTTGGTGCAAGTTGCATCAATGATGTTCCTCTTTAAGTGTTTTAATGTTTGACAATTCACTTAAGTCAGTGATCTATTGAACAGACAAAGAGGAGTAAGAGAGAAGTAACCAAGGCTGAAGAAAAGTCCTAGTTAATCTAGGTATCGTAACCCTAAGACCTAGCGAAGGGCTGCTAGGCACCTAGTGAAGGACTACTAGGCATAGAAGACCTAGCGAAGGGCTGCTAGGCACCTAGCGAAGGGCTGCTAGGTATCGTAACCCTAAGACCTAGCGAAGGGCTACTAGGCATAGAAGACCTAGCGAAGGGATGCTAGGCATAGAAGACCTAGTGAAGGACTACTAGGCATAGAAGACCTAGCGAAGGGATGCTAGGCATAGAAGACCTAGCGAAGGATTGCTAGGCACCAGGCGAAGGACCGCTTGGTAACAAAGACCTAGCGAAGGGCTGCTAGGCACCTAGCGAAGGACTGCTAGGAAATGAAGACTTGGTCCGAGGGACTAAGCAACTTAGCTGAGCGATGACTAAGGACAGGAGTAGAGACGGGTCAGGGTTTGGGCGTCTCGAGATCCGGAGTAATCGGAAGCTAAGTAAAAGTCCACCCGAAGGGCCGGGTGGCAACCATCTCCTGAAAGGAGTAGGTGAAGGGTGAGTTCTCGGGGATAGGAACTCGTGCCGGTTCGACCTAGGGTTTCGTGCAAATCCGAAGTCCGAACCAAGTCCTTAAGGCTAACATTATATGCATCTATGCTTTGTGTTTGTGTATCTTGCAGGTATCAAGAACGGGAGGCAAAGCAGGGTAAAAAGTAGAGTTTGCAGGCCTTAAGGGGGGCACCCCCAGCAAGGGGGGCGCCCCCATGCAACCAGGGCGCCCCCAGCAAGGGGGGCGCCCCCAAACAGTACTAAAGTGATAGTTTTCGTGATGCAGTCAAAACAGGTGTCAACCGGGGCGCCCGGAGCATCCGGGGCGCCCTGATTAATAGTTGTTTTGCTGTTTCGAAGCCAGAACACAGGATAAGCCCACAAGGGGGCGCCCGGGTCATCCGGGGTGCCCTGGTCAAAGTTCTTATCACCTGCGGCGAAGTAGGCGCGAAGATAAGAGTTGACCGAGTCTTCCGGGGCGCCCCTAGCGTCCAGGGCGCCCCCAGGAGGCCTATATAAGGGGCTTCGACCCCTCTGCTTCAGATACAACATTCCAGAGCAATTCTGATCATTCCGACCGACGGCAACGCGCTAGAAACAAGGCTCTACGACCGGGAGGCTCCAGGAGGAGGTGCGCGACACTTCGGAGGTCCAGATCGGCCGAGTTTCAGATTTTTGTTCGGTTTGATTTCATTTAATTACGCACTTAATTTTTCTATATTATTGCTTGTAAATCTTACACTGTAAGTCGGGTTTCTCCACCTCCGGAAAGTCCGGGAAGGAGACCAATAGTGGACGGGCGTTCCCGTGTATAGGCCTTGGATGTACTGACCTTGAGGGGTCGGGAACCAAGTAAAATCCGCTGTGTACCTGTGTTCGTTTTGTTTTTATTTTTCCGCTGCACTAACGATCTGAATAGTTTTACGAACGAAGATTTCCGAAAGATTTTGAACGATCGATATTCACCCCCCCTCTATCGACGGCACCGGTCCTACAGGTTGATCTTGGATGGGATAAAACTGCATCCATTGGATCTGATAAAAGGATAAGGTATTATCCTTTAAGAGATAAAGTTTAATTAAAACTTTATCTTCAACTTGAGACTTCGCTGTTATGATCTCCATGTGGTAACATCAACAGCAACTTGTTAGCTTCGCTCGCTATCCCAAGTGGTAAGCTTGGAGATATGTGTTGGTTGAGGTTTCGGGTGTGATTCCTCTTTGCAACAAATAAATTCCCCTTTTTTCGGGCGCCTAGTTTGACTTGGTCAAACTGACTAGTCTTTTGTTTCTTCGTCTTCTGGGTGATTTTCGGCCAACCGGAGTTAGGCTCAACCGAACCCAACTCCGGCCTTTCGCCCCTCAAGCGTGCTTCCTCCCAGCTTCTCGTCCCTCGGGCGTCGCGTACGTCCTTCTCGATCCACCAGTGTACTCATCCGCAGCTTCCGCGTCCCTCCGATTGTACTGAGCCCGTTGGCTCACTTCCCCGCACAATCCTTCTCGTCCGCTACTTCTTATGCTCAACTTCCTCCGTACCTAAGCTCCTGCACACTTAGCAGAGGGATTAAACACACCAGGACCTAACTTAAATCGGTTGATCATATCTAAACCAACCAGGGGTACTTACAGTTAAATATCTTTGTCATTTCGTTTCTTTAATAGACATTAAGTTTAGTTTTTATTTATATATATTTACATAAATAAATTTTTTATTTCCCTTTTGTTTCTATTCTATCTTTTATAACTATTTTGGTTTAGGTGATGAAAAATATGATTTATTTTTTCTTTTGTTCTACGCTAAAAATAACTTATTTAGTTCTTAATAAATGATAATGGCTATTTTAATCACATTACGAACTTCATTTTCTAAGAATTATATTGGGTTTTATTATTTTGTATATGTATTATTTATTTATTAATTTCTTGTGGCTAGCGGTGATGATGAGTTAAGGATGGAAATATGATTTTTTTTCTATTGTTGTCTCATTTCATTTATTCTTTTTTGTAATGATTGTTATCTTTGTCTTTTATTTGAGTAATTAGACATATATTTTTTTTATCTTTCTTAATTTTTAAATAATTTTGAATATATTTGTTTTCGATAAAGTCGGTTGTCAGTTTCAAGTTCAAATGAAAAAGGACGAATAAAATTTTTTTAAAACAATGTTAAAGATCTATTTTTTTTATCGCCTAGGGCCTTAAATAGACTTAAGTTGGCCCTGTAGAGAGGTTCATTCACATGAACATTAGCACAAGTTGCTTGTGCTAAATGTTGAGTAGAGCTGTTAGATCGGTTGGCTCATGATGGGTCAGGTTGGCCTGCCAAAAACTTGTCATCTGGTGGGACAGGATGACTCAACATGCCATCCTGATGGATTAGGAAATCCCCAACCCAAGGTGGATTGCGGACCTATCAAAAAATAAAAAATAATATATTGAAAATCCCAACAATTTATTGAATTTAATCATTTCATAAATACACTTTGATTTGAAGGTCTATTTCTGTTTTGAGTTTTTTTAAAATTTTTTTTTCCCTTCTCAATCTAGCAGCCAACCCAAGCCTGCCCTGGCCCGCATAGACCCTCAATCAGCAAAGACTAGCCCATTTAGATTCGTTTTTAAATAAGTTAATAAAATTTTAACTAAACTCGTTTAAATTGTTTGATAGGTCGAGTCAATCTGACATATTCAACCCAAATTGAAAGTTCTAATGTTGAGTTAGCTCATTTATAAAAGGGGTTTTCCCTCCCATGGCTTCAAATGATACTCTATCTTATTTTCTTCTTAAAGAATTTTTAATGACACGGTGTTGGTGTCAATGCCTGTTGGTGCATATTAGAATATATTACCTTATTTATATATTTATTTGTTTCCTATTATGCATTTATTTATTTCCTAATCATGCATTTATTTGTTTATTAGAATTCAGTGTTGGATCGATAGAGTCGATAGAGGGGGGGGGGTGAATATCGACAAAACTTTTCGAATTTATGGAGAGAGCAATTTGCACAGCGGAAAGAAACAAAACACGCGAACACAGTATTTTTTACTTGGTTCGGAGCCTAGGTTGACTCCTACTCCAAGGCCCACGATCGTTGATCGTTTAGTTTGGGCAATTCTATATGAACGCAGAATCAGTTTACACAAATAGATTTACAAGTATAGCACTATAAACTTTTAATAAAAAAAATCTCTTCTTTTACCGACGTCCGGTTGTAGGTTGACTTTCCGGAGCAGCAGGACGTCGTCGCTCGAGTTGGGCAGTTTCTGGAACAAGGCGTGAGTACAGAAGAGCGTGGAAGCTTTGGTACGAAGTTGTTCTGAAGCTTGGGGTCGAGGGGTGCTATTTATAGCACCTAGGGCGCCCTGGACATCGGGGGCGCCCTGCCACGTGTCAGCTGATCCGCACTTCGCTCGGTCAAGCTTTATCCCACCAGAATAGGGATGAGGTATGACCTCTGGGGCGCCCTGGTCGCTAAGGGCGCCTTGGTTGACGCGGTCTTCTCGGCTGGATAGAGTTGATCGGCCTCGCTGGCATAGGCGCGAAGCGCCTTGGCACCTGAAGGCGCCCTGGGCGCTCAGGGCGCCCTGGCTGCTGAGGGCGCCCTGGATGCAGAGGGCGCCTCGGCCAGTGGTTAGCCGAACTCCTTTTTGCCTTACTTGTTTCTTGTTCACCTTGGAGGCGCCCTAGACACTCAGGGCGCCCTACTCAGCTGCTGCCTTACTCCTTTGAGGCTCTCTGAGCTGCAGACACACGTTCCTTTGGTCCTGCATCCAGGGTTAGTCCGAAAACAAAATAAAGCATTAATTTATACAGCCTTAGCTGTCTTGGTTCTGACTTTGGTCTCCAAAATGGAGCCCTAGGTCGAACCGACGCCTACTGTTCCCTCGATGGGGAACGCGTCCTCACCTACTCCTCTCGGGAGAATTTACCTGATGCCAACCGCTCCTTTGGTTGGACTATTGCCTGACGGTCCTTTTCTAGGGCTTGGATGCCGAGCTGTCCTTCGCCCGGTGCCTAGCAGTCCTTCGCTAGGGCTTTTTACCCTGGCATTCCTTTGCCAGGTGCCTAGCATTCCTTCGCTAGGGCTTGGATACTGGCAGTCCTTCGCCAGTTGCCTAGCAGTCCTTCGCTAGGGCTTTGTATCCTGGCAGTCCTTCGCCAGTGCCTAGCAGTCCTTCGTTAGGGCTTTGTATCCTGGCAGTCCTTCGCCAGTGCCTAGCAGTCCTTCGCTAGGACTTTGTATCCTGGCAGTCCTTCGCCAGTGCCTAGCAGTCCTTCGCTAGGACTTTGTTTCCTGCACACTTAATGAGCATATTAGATAACAAATAACACTTAACTTTGAATCCTTTGCCAATATCAAAACAAGGTTCGATATGGTGCTTCCTGCACCAACAATCTCCCCCTTTTTGATTTATGGCAACACAATTCAAAGTTAAGTTAAAAACTTACAACAGTTAATAACAGAAGATAAAAACACAAAACAGAATAGATTTAAGAAAAATTCTTTATTTTTCATACTCCCCCTAAAACCCTGAGTACTTGTGTTTTATAGTACTTAACTTTGACTTTTCCTCCCCCTTTGACATATATCAAAAATAAACATGGGTGAGCAAGGTAAAATTTTGAAAAGTTTTGCAAACCTAAATTAAAAAACTTTTACTTACAAGGCTTTGCAAAAAAAATTTTTACTTAGGTAAAGTTTTGAGGCCAAACTTTTCTAAAAAAGTTCAACTTTGAGAATTGGGAGAAAATTTGTTTTAAAGAATTTGCATACTTACAAGAATATGCTTGGAAATACTTTGTGATTTTGAAAAAATAAAATCTTTAATAATTTTCTAGACAAGTTTTTCACCAAAAAGAACGTTAAAAGGAGATAAAAGTTTAAATAAAATTCCTTTCTCTCTTTCTTGCTCTCCCCCTTGGCTATATACATCAATAAAGAAATATATAAGAGAAAGTTTGTGTATCAGAGCCTATGGGTTTTGAAAAAAAAATACTTAGTATAATCCTTAAAAGCATAGCAAAAGCTTAAATTGCACTTTTGAAACCGAAAAAAATATTTCGTACTTTGTAACCATTAGTGCCTTGGAAAGTATTAGTACTTTTGAAAAATAGTAGTACTTTTGAAAGATGTTATGCATATTTTGAAAATTATGCATTTTTGAAAAAAATATAGGTATTTTGAAAAGTTTTAATATTATTTTCAAAAGTATTCTAAAATTTTCAAAGTGATAGTATATATAAGCAAAATGAAAAAAGAATAGTATTTTAAAAGACAATTTATTTATGTTTTCAACAGGATTTTAAAATTACAGTGCATGAAAACATATAATTTTTAAAAAAATATTTACTAATTTTTTTAATTTAATCTCCCCCTGAGCTTGACCCAGTCCTAGGAAGCTTGTTGACTACAAGCTATCTTCCTCTGAGTCTTAAGGTTTGATTCAAACTATAAGAATTATCTAATAATTTTGAAAAATGATTGTCAAAAATAATTTCTTTTGACTCAAACTCCTCCTAAATTTGACACATCCTAGGAGTCCTTATAGATCATCAAGTGGATCTTCCTTTGTATTTTTAGAGTTTATTAAAATCAAAAGAATAGTTTTGACCAACCTTCTGAGTATGATCACTTTCTAGGAGATACATTTTTGAAAACATGACTTGAAATGATAACACAGTTTTTGAAAAATATTTTGAAATAATGATAATTTTTCAAACAGATAGTAGTATAAGTGTTGGTGCAGAAATGCACCTAAGTCAAACCTGTGTTTTGATAATGGCAACATAGGTCAAAAGTTAAGTCTTTCTTGTTTTCTAACAAGTTAATCAAGTGTGCAGGAAAAGCCCTAGCGAAGGACTGCTAGGCACTGGCAAAGGAATGCCAGGAAAGAAAGCCCTAGCGAAGGACTGCTAGGCACTGGCAAAGGAATGCCAGGAATGAAAGCCCTAGCGTAGGATTGCTAAGCAACTGGTGAAGGACTGCCAGCATCAAGCCCTAGCGAAGGACTGCTAGGCACTAGCGAAGGACTACCAGCACTGAAGCCCTAGCGAAGGACTGCTAGGCAACTGGCGAAGGACTGCCAGTTTACAAGACCTGACAAAGGACCGTCAGGCAAAATTCCAACCAAAGGAACGGTTGGCATCAGGTAAATTCTCCCGAGAGGAGTAGGTGAGGACGCGTTCCCCGTCGAGGGAACAGTAGGCGTCGGTTCGACCTAGGACTCCATTTTGGAGACCAAAGTCAGAACCAAGACAGCTAAGGCTGTATAAATAATTATTTTATTGTGTTTTGGAGTAACCCTTGATGCAGGACCGAAGGAACGTGTGTCTGCAACTCAGAGAGCCTCAAAGGAGTGAGGCAGCAGCTGAGCAAGGCGCCCTGAGTGTCCAGGGCGCCCTCAAGGTGAACCAAAACCAAGCAAAGCAAAAAGGGGCTTCAGCTGGTTACTGAGCAAGGCGCCCTCAGCAGCGAAGGCGCCCTCGTCAGCAAAGGCGCCCTCAGCAGCCAAGGCGCCTCCAGCCCAAGACTGCGAAGCTCCAGCTTTATCCACAGCGAGATTTCTGCGTGGAAGAAGTCAGCGAAGGCACCCTCTACGACCAAGGCGCCCCCACGGTCAAACTTAATCCTTGTTCGAGCGGGATAGAAGTTGACCGAGCGATCTGCGGATTGCTTGACACGTGGCAGGGCGCCCCCAACGTCTAGGGCGCCCCTGGGTGCTATAAATAGCACCCAACACCCAAGCTTTCAGAATCAACTTCGTACCAACGCCTCAAAGCTCTTCTACGCTCGTGCCTTGCTCCAGAAACGCTTCACATCGAGCCGACGACGTCCCGCTGCCCCAAAAGAGTCGACCTACTCCGGACGTCGGTAAAGAAGAGCGTACTTAATTTATTATATTTTATTGCACTCATTTTGTAATTAAATTGTGTAACCTATTTGCGTGAATATAGAATTACCCAAAGTAAACGGTCAACGACCGTGGGCCTTGGAGTAGGAGTCGACACAGGCTCCGAACCAAGTAAAAACCACTGTGTCTTTGTGCTGTGTCTCTTATTTTTATTTCCGCTGTGCACTTACTCTTAGTTTTCCGAAAAAGAACGATTTCCGATATTCACCCCCCCCTCTATCGGTTTTCTCGATCCAACAAGTGGTATCAGAGCGGGGTTTTCAAACTTGGTGCAACCACCAGTTTGAAATTTTTTTTCGGATTTTTTTTCTCTTCGAATTTAATTAATTTTTTTTAATTATCTTTATCCCGCACTGCTAATCCAAGACCAAGTCTTGGAACACCTTTGTTTGTTAGTTTCCTTTTACAGAACAAATGTCTATGCAAGAGGGATTCAGCACCGCTAGACCTCCACTCTTCAGTGGAGAAGACTTTTCCTACTGGAAAAGTCGCATGGAAGTCCACCTGAAAACTCAGGTGGACATGTGGATCATTATCCAGTCCGGTCTGGAGATCCCCCGAAATGCGGAAGGACTTCCACAAAGCTACTCGGAGTGGGACAACACTCTAAAGCGCAAGATAGAAGCCGACGCAAAAGCAACGCAAACCCTACAATGCGGGCTGACAAAGGAAGAACTGAACCGAGTGGGCCCCTTCAACAATGCAAAAGAGCTATGGACAAAACTGATCGAGCTGCACGAAGGGACTTCGGACACCAGGATCAGCAAAAGGTATCTGCTACTGAATAAACTCTACACTATGAGATGGCCGACAACGAAACAGCAGCCCAGCTCCACGCACGAATCCAGGAGGTAATGAACGGTCTTCACACAATAGGTCACAAGGTTGAAAACCGTGACCTAATAAGGTATGCTCTAAACGCCTTTCCTAGAAACACCTTGTGGGCATCTATGGTAGATGCATACAAGGTCTCTAGAGATCTTTCTAAAATAAAATTAGATGAATTGTTTTCCGAACTAGAACTACATGAACAAACTAACTCAAATATGGTCGAGAAAGGTATTGCTTTCATTGCAGGTAAAACTGGAAGGACAACGAAGAAGAAGCCTGAACCTGAACCCGAGTCTAACTCTGACTCAGATTCAGAAGACGAAGAAGGAGAACAAACTAAGTTGGTCCGGTTCGCTCGAAACTACTACAAGGAGCTGAAGAACCGAACCAACAAAAGGAAAACCGGCCGAAGAAAAGACGAACCAGCTGAACCCGCGAACAAGCCTAATGTGACCTGCTACGAGTGCAAGAAAAAGGGCCACTACAAAACAGAGTGTCCAAATCTGAAAGAGTCCAAGAAGACGAGAAGAAAGAAGGCGCTACAAGCAACCTGGGACGAGTCTTCCTCAGAAGAAGAAGAAGAGGCGCCTCAGTCCAATCTCCTAGCTCTGACCGCCTCAGAAAAAGTCGAGTCAGAATCAGAACAAGAGGACGGCGAGCTGACCTTCACAGAAGACGGAGAAATAAAGGTAACTGGTTTTAATAGATTGCAATTAAGTGAGTTGATTTCATTTCTTTCTCGAGACTTGGCTAAAGCCAAACTCCGAGTCGAATCCCTCCGACAGGAAGTAAAACTCCTGAAAGAGGGAGCTGACTCTAAACCCTTAACCGAGAAGGTTCAGGAAGGAACTCCTATTCAAGTTGAAAAACTTGAAAAGGAAAACTCCTCCCTGAAAACTCAGGTTAAGGATCTTAGATCAGCACTAGAACTATTTACATCTGGTTCTAAAGGTCTTGACATGATCCTTGGAAAATAGAAATCTGTTCTAAATCGATCCGGATTGGGCTATAGAACCAAATCTCGGCAAAGATCATACCTTGCTGTACTGAATCAGTCCAGAGGTAAAATTTAGGCATGAGTACCTAAACTATACCTGAACAAACCAACTGGATAAAATCAGTATTGGATTCCCAAGGACAAGATTCACATCTTGCCCAACCATCACCGTGGCTTTAGTCCAGGGGGAGCCAAATTGAAAACTATTTTCATTATTAGATAAACTTGTTATTATTGATTTAAATTGCTTGATTGTTTGCCTGTTTATTTAATTTCTGCAAATTACCATGCTTAAAATTAGAAATGGTTAGTATAAGGACTAAACAGACTTAGCTGAAATTTGACAACATAGTATTAGGTGGAGGTGAGATGATAGTACGTTAGGGAAGCCAATTTGGCGGAACTAGCCGAAGCTACCGATCCAAAACCTAAACTAGTTAGACCAGAAATTTTTCAAAGAATTTTTGAAAATGAAATTTCATTAAAAGGCTTTGTCAAGGAAAGGGTGGATGATCCCATAAGGCTACGGCCAAAGAAGGCCTTGTGCCTCGCCAAGACCTGGAAGCCAATTTTTGAAATTCAAATTCAAATTATTCTTTGTCAAATTCGAATCTAACACAAAATTTCAGTTATTTATAGATTTGAACATCTTTTCAAAATTTCAAAATTATTTAAGTTTTCAAAATTTAAATTATTTTCAAAATTAATCAAAATTTTCAAAAACTATCAAAACCTGTCTCACAAAACCTATAAGGTTAACGTGATTGAAAACCCTAGATTTGGGTGAGACAGTAAAATTAAGACTAAATTATGATTCCTTTAATACCTGTGTTGTAGTAAAATTCTACATTTCAAACCATGGTCAACATAGTCAAATCATGGTCAACATAGTCAAACCATGGTCAACACAGTCAAACCACGGTCAACATAAGTCAAACCACGGTCAACATAGTCAAATCAAGTCAAATCTGGTCAAATGCACTCACTTAGGGTTAAAAGCTAGTTCTTAGGGCGCCCAAACCCGTTTGGGCGCCCCAAGGCTGGTCAAAAAGTCTCTCTGCCACTGCACGCTGACCAGGGCGCCCTGAAGCTTCAGGGCGCCTTCGTATACCCCTTTATTGGTCAAAAGCTGCCAAAAGGCAGCTGCAGCTCTGGGTAGAGGCACCCTCTCCAGTGAAGGCGCCCTCCCACAGTCCTTTCACGGCAGAAAGCTGCCGAAAGGTAACTGCAGGCTGGTCAAGGCGCCCTCACTGGTAGGGGCGCCCTCACCAGTCAAGGCGCCCTCTCGGGGAAGGGCATCCAAAACCGCCTATAAAAAGGGGCTTCCTTCCCCTTCTTCTCTTCACACCCAACACACTTCTTCTCCTCAACCTTCTACCCTCCGAGAGATCTTGCAACCCTCTCAAGCTCTCAAGCCCTCATCTTCAACAATGCCTCCCCCGAGCAAACCGGTATAATTTTTTCTTTTTTTTCAATTTTTCATTAAATGCACATTTCTTTAAGTATACATTCCTTTTCTTAGAAGACGACGACCTAATCAGGCAGAACCCGGTACTCAACCTAGTCCTGATCCTAGGTTTCCCAACTTAGAATTGTGTAATAAGTTCACTCGTACCACCTATAAACCTATTAAGACAAGCTACTTGAATAGACTATTCTTCACCCAATCCTGTCCCCTAGCTATGAACGTCATAAACCATTACCAATTGGACAATCTTGTATTCTGCACCCACCCAATCAATACTTCCTTATGTGCAGAATTTACAATAATATCATTAGACAGGATAATCTCGTGTTCTCCACCATGGTTCAAGGTATTCCCCTAACTATCACACCAACTTTACTCAACCGATTTCTAGGACTACGACCCTCGCAGTCCACCTTCTGTTGTTACCCTTCTAGGGAGCCTCCCTTTGATGCTCCCTACTCTGAGATTACCTTAGATACATTGGACTCATATTTCTTTAGGCAACCCGTAGCCAGACGATTTCAGTCTGTCGAATTAGAAGTGCAGGACTACGCCCTATATAGGGTCATAGTTCGATGCATCCTACCATTATCTACCAGGGATGTCACCACTATGCGTCCATTCCACGCCTTTCTACTGTATGCCATGATTCACCAGCTTGACATCGATATAGGACTTCATATATTTCAGACTATCCTACACGCATCTAGTGTTACCACACAAGGGCAGGTCCGCACACCTTACTGCCACATTATTACATCCATATTACATCACCACGGTAGAAACATTACCGAGGGAGAGATGGCCGCCTTAACTGACTACGATGAAATAGGCTATAGAAACTTTGCCCTAGCTGGTATAGAGTGTCCGGTACCGGGGTCTTGTCCTGGAGACGTCGGAGAGCAGCCCCTCAGATCGATTCGGACGAGGAAGTCGAGTACGACGTCGCAGATATAGCAGCAGAAGCCCGAGCCCATATAGACGCTCCACCGACACTCTACGAGAGAGTGACCCGTATGGAGACACAGATACAGAGTCTCCGAGAGGAGGTCGAGGCTTATCATATAGAGCAGATGGACTCTCGCCGAGCTGATAGAGAGATAGCTGATGCACGATTCTTAGAGATGATGGCACGATTCGATTCATGGCAGCCGGGTCCATCTGATCATCCCGGTCCTTCGTCTTAGATTTACTTCGCATTGTACTCGTAACTATCTGACTGCCCCTACTCAGTAGGGTTGACTTGTGTTTGACTGGTTGACTGTACTTGAACCTTGATTACCTGCTTTATTTTCTGTTGATTGAATTATGAATACTTAAGATTGTGCTCTGTAGAATAGCTTAATTTTTTTTCTGATTTAAAATTGTTTTTAAAAATAGATTTTGAAAAACTGCTTTACTTAATTTCAAAATCAGTTTTCACTTTTTACTTAGTTTTATTACAAAACTACCCCTTTAAAAAATTAGGGCTTTTTCGAAAATGGACTTAGCCTAGGCCCTAACCCTAGAACTGCATGCACCTATAGACTTAGAAGCCAGCATCTCACAAGCACCTTAGGGTACTTTTGATTGACAACCTAGAAAGGGTTGAGATGCTTAGGTCTTTGCCTTAATTCAAGATGCTTTAAGTCAGTGCATCTGCAGTAATTGGGGCACTAAATACAATATACATAGCAATCAAGTTAAGTGTCAAGCTTAGAAAATCTAACTTGAACAGAAACACTTAACTTGACTAACCCTAGCAAAAACTACTGTTTATAACAGTTAGTGAGTAGCTAATTGGGTTAGACAGGTCCCTACAGAGATAATTGATTGATTTAGTGTAATTAATTGATTAATTGATCTAGTGTAAATCTAATTATGAATTGGTTCAGTACAGCAAATTCTTATTCATTTTTAATGCTATATTTATCTATTTTGATATATGGCATAGGGGGAGAGATAGGGATAGGAAAGAGAAAATTAATTTTTCTAAATTTTTTCTTTAAAATTAATTTTTCTAAATTTTTTCCTTTATTCAAAAAGTTTCATTATTAAAGCTTTCAAAATGTTGCTAAGATTTGTTTTCAAACTGTCAATTTTGCTACGTACTCTAGCTTCAAAATCTGTTTCCAAACTTTCAAATTTTGCTAAAGTACTTTAGCTTTAAATTTTTTAAAAAATTTTACTAAGTACTCTAGCCCTTCAAAAGTTTCTTACTTAAGCTTGTCAAAATTCTTATAAGTACTGTAAAGCTTAAGTTTGTCAAAATTGTTAAGTACTTAAAGTTTTCCAAATGCACTTTAGTTTTCCGAATATACTTTATACTTAAGTTTTTCCAGATATACTAAAGTGTTTCAAAACCTACTAAGTACTTAAGCTTGTTATATCTTACCAAGTACTTAAGCTAACATTTTGAGTACTTTAAAACTTAAGATTTAAAATTTTTTTTTAAGTACTCTAATTATGCTTTAAAAACTCTACTATGTATTTTTAACTTAAGTTACTTCTAAGAATCTAAAACTTAAGTTTTCAAAGTACAAGTAAGGTTTGTTACCCCACGATTTTTTGAAAAATCTAGGGGGAGATTCCCTCCAGGGGAGGGAACAAAAGATAAAACTTTTTTATGTTTTGCTTAAACTTAACTTTTGAACTAGGGTTGCCATAAATCAAAAAGGGGGAGATTGTTGTTGCAGAAATGCACTTAAGTCAAACCTGTGTTTTGATAATGGCAACATAGGTCAAAAGTTAAGTCTTTCTTGTTTTCTAACAAGTTAATCAAGTGTGCAGGAAAAGCCCTAGCGAAGGACTGCTAGGCACTGGCAAAGGAATGCCAGGAAAGAAAGCCCTAGTGAAGGATTGCTAGGCAACTGGCGAAGGACTGCCAGCATCAAGCCCTAGCGAAGGATTGCTAGGCACTGGCGAAGGACTGCCAGCACCGAAGCCCTAGCGAAGGACTGCTAGGCAACTGGCGAAGGACTGCCAGTTTACAAGACCTGACAAAGGACCGTCAGGCAAAAGTCCAACCAAAGGAACGGTTGGCATCAGGTAAATTCTCCCGAGAGGAGTAGGTGAGGACGCGTTCCCCGTCGAGGGAATAGTAGGCGTCGGTTCGACCTAGGACTCCATTTTGGAGACCAAAGTCAGAACCAAGACAGCTAAGGCTGTATAAATAATTATTTTATTGTGTTTTGGACTAACCCTTGATGCAGGACCGAAGGAACGTGTGTCTGCAACTCAGAGAGCCTCAAAGGAGTGAGGCAGCAGCTGAGCAAGGCGCCCTGAGTGTCCAGGGCGCCCTCAAGGTGAACAAAAACTAAGCAACGCAAAAAGGGGCTTCAACTGCTTACTGAGCAAGGCGCCCTCAGCAGCGAAGGTGCTCTCGTCAGCGAAGGCGCCCTCAGCAGCCAAGGCGCCTCTAGCCCAAGACTGCGAAGCTCCAGCTTTATCCACAGCGAGATTTCTGCGCGGAAGAAGTCAGCGAAGGCGCCCTCTACGACCAAGGCGCCCCCACGGTCAAACTTAATCCCTGTTCGAGCGGGATAGAAGTTGACCGAGCGATCTGCGGATCGCATGACACGTGGCAGGGCGCCCCCGACGTCCAGGGCGCCCCTGGGTGCTATAAATAGCACCCAACGCCCAAGCCTTCAGCATCAACTTCGTACCAACGCCTCAAAGCCCTTCTACGCTCGTGCCTTGCTCCAGAAACGCTTCACCTTGAGCCGACGACGTCCCGTTGCCCCGAAAGAGTCGACCTACTCCGGACGTCGGTAAAGAAGAGCGTACTTAATTTATTGTATTTTATTGCACTCATTTTGTAATTAAATTGTGTAACCTATTTGCGCGAATATAGAATTGCCCAAAGTAAATGGTCAACGACCGTGGGCCTTGGAGTAGGAGTCGACACAGGCTCCGAACCAAGTAAAAACCACTGTGTCTTTGTGCTGTGTCTCTTATTTTTATTTCCGCTGTGCACTTACTCTTAGTTTTCCGAAAAAGAATGATTTCCGATATTCACCCCCCCCTCTATCGGTTTTCTCGATCCAACACTAGGCACCTGGCGAAGGAATGCCAGGATACAAAGCCCTAGCGAAGGACTGCTAGGCAACTAGCGAAGGGCTGCTAGTCACCAAGTCCTAGCGAAGGACTGCTAGGCAACTAGCCAAGGGCTGCTAGTCATCAAGTCCTAGCGAAGGACTGCTAGGCAACTAGCGAAGGGCTGCTAGTCATCAAAGACCTGGCGAAGGGCTGCTGGGCACCTAGCGAAGGGCTGCTAGGATACAAAGCCTTAGCGAAGGAATGCTAGGCATCGGGCGAAGGACAGCTCGGTATCCAAGACCTGGCAAAGGACCGTCTGGCAAAAGTCCAACCAAAGGAGCGGTTGGCATCAGGTACATTCTCCCAAGAGGAGTAGGTGAGGACGCGTTCCCCGTCGAGGGAACAGTAGGCGTCGGTTCGACCTAGGGCTCCATTTTGGAGACCAAAGTCAGAACCAAGACAGCTAAGGCTGTATAATCTAACCACTTAATGTATTGTTGTGTTTTGGACTAACCCTGGATGCAGGACCGAAGGAACGTGTGTCTGCAGCTCAGAGAGTCTCAAAGGAGAGAGGCAATGGCTGAGTAGGGCGCCCGGAGTGTCCCGGGCGCCCCCAAGGTGCATACAAAACAAGTCAAGTAAAAAGGGCTTCGAACAGTTGATGGGCGGGGCGCCCCCAAGGTGCATACAAAACAAGTCAAGTAAAAAGGGCTTCGAACAGTTGATGGGCGGGGCGCCCCCGTGCTCCCGGGCGCCCCCGCTGCTCCCGGGCGCCCCCTGCATCCCGGGCGCCCCCATGCGCATGCCTCGACCCAGGCCAGCTAACGAAGCTCTCTTCGAAGCCAAGTAGATAACTCTTTGACCCGGTCAATCCGGGCGTCCCGAGCGGTCTGGGCACCCCGGTCAAAGCGGATCCAGAGGATCAGACGCGACCGAGACTTTGGCGGATCAAAGGCCACGTGGGGGGGCGCCCCCGACATCCCGGGCGCCCCCAGGCCCTATATAAAGGGCCCTCGACCAAGGCTTCAAGACATCACTTCGACACAATGCTTCTACGCTCTTCTGCTCTCGCGCCTTGCTCCGGAAACCTCCCAACTCGAGCCGACGACGTCCCGCTGCTCCGAAAAAGTCAACCTTCATCGGACGTCGGTAAAAAGAAGAGCATTCTTTTCGTTAAGTTTACTATACCGTACTTGTAAATCAATATTTGTAAACTTTCTTTGCGACTATATAGAATTGCCCAAAGTAAACGGTCAACGACCATGGGCCTTGGAGTAGGAGTAGACACAGGCTCCGAACCAAGTAAAAACGACTGCGTCTCTGTGTTATTTTTATTTCTGCTGTGCACTTGCTCTTAATTTTTCGAAAAAGAACGATTTCCGATATTCACCCCCCCCTCTATCGGTGTTCTCGATCCAACAAGTGGTATCAGAGCGGGGAAGTTCAAACTTGGTGCAACCACCAGTTTGAAAGTTTTTTTTGGATTTGTGAATTTTTTTATTTCTTTTCCCTTTCTTTAATCGAGGTGGTGCAACACCACTCGATCTTTATTTCATAAATAATATTTGTTGGTGTATTTAAAATATCCTTACGCCTTTTTCAATTTTGAATTCTCATTTTTTCACCATTACTCAGAATTGACAAAACGAACCATTTTAGAAAATTTGTCATAAAATTTTTTATTATTATTTTAATATTTTTCTCGAAATTCGTGCTAAGCAAAATTTTTCCAAACAGTAAATTCTCACCTTTTCATCATTAATCAAAATTGAAAAAGTCAAAATTTTTCATTAACTTTTATTTTATTTTATTTTATTACTACTTTACCTCGAAATTCGTGCAAGCACTTTTATTGGGCTAGTTCTTTTTCTCTTCCGCACTACTAATCCAAAACCAAGTCTTGGTACATTTTGGTTATTTCTGTTGTGTGCAAGGATTTTAAATGACCAATCAAGAATGGAATAGTGTCCGTCCACCCCTATTCTGTGGCGAGAACTTCAGAACATGGAAGAGCCTAATGGAATCCCACTTAAAGACCCATCTGGATTTATGGATGATGATCCAAACTGGGTTTTCAGCACCTACAGAAGATGGAAAGTCGATAGCCTGGGATAAACTGGACGAACCAACTCTGAGGATGATTGAGGCCGATGCAAGGGCTATTGCAATCCTACAATTTGGCCTAACCAATGAAGAGTTGAAGCGGGTCGGATCCTTCAGATGTGCTAGAGAAATCTGGGAAAAACTGATTGACCTTCATCAAGAGATCTCAGATGAAGAAGAAGATCAGGTAAGTTATCTTGCCCTTTCGGTCCAAGCACAAACAGCCGAGTCAGAGTCTGAACCAGAATCAGAAGACGAATTGACTGAGACGGTAGCCAATTTTGAATTCTTTTCAAAATTAGAATTAAATAATCAAACAGATACTGTAATGGTCGAGGAAGGTGTAAATTCTATTGCAGGGGAAAATCTTAAAGAACAACCAAAGAAGGAGCTTCAACCAATACCTGAGTCCGACTCAGACTCAGAATCTGACGATGAAGGAAGGGATCCTTGGAAACTGGTCTGGTTGGCTCGCGACCGCTACAAAATGCTGAAGAAACAATCAAGCAAAAGAGAGATGGCTAGAATCAAGGGGGAGATACACAACCAAAAATCAAAAGTGTGTGTTGCTTTAAACAAAATGCCGAAGAAACAATCAAGCAAAAGAGAGATGGCTAGAATCAAGGGGGAGATACCCAACCAAAAATCAAAAGGTAAATTTATAGTATTTAAAAATCCAATATTTACCTTGAATAACATGATTAATTCGTGTAAATTAGTTAAGGTCAATAGATTAGAAAACTTAATTCACAATCATGCTGATTTTAAAGACCCAGAGTTCTATTTCGATTATGATATAACTTAAATCATTTTTGTCTTGTTTGCTTTAAAGTGTGTGCTGCTTTTTATTTAATTTTTTTTTCTTTTTTGCTTAGAATTAGGATTGATTAATGTAAGGACTAAATCAATTAATTGAAATTTGAACAACATAGTATTGGGTGGAGGTGAGATGATAGTATGTTAGGGAAGCCATCTTGGCGGAACTAGCCGAAGCTACCGATCCAAGACCTAAACTAGTTAGACCAAAATTTATCAAAAAGTAATTTTGAAGATGAAATTTCACTAAAAGGCTTTGTCTAGGAAAGGGTTGATGATCCAATAAGGCTACGGCCAAAGAAGGCCTTGTGCCTCGCTAAGACCTGGAAGCCAATTTTTGAAATTCAAATTCAATTTACTCTTTGTTAAATTCGAATCTAACACAAATTTTTAGTTAATTTTAGATTCAAATATCTCTTTTCAAAACAAATTTAAATTAGGTTTAAAAAATTAATTTAACTTTTCAAAATTAATCATGGTCTTTTCAAAATAAATCCTTCTATTAAAATATGCATCTCACAAAACAGTTAAGGATATCCTGTTTTGTCACTTAGAAATGGGTGAGATGCTTAGGACCTAAAAGTTGAGTCCAACCCAACCAACTAATTCAGATTAATTAAACTAAAATTAATTCAATTAAATCAAAATCAAATTTCAATTAAATTAAAATCAAAATTCAATTCAATCAAAATTAAATCTTAATTAAATCAATTAAATTCAATTAAATCTTAATTAAATCAATTAAATTCAATTAAATCTTATTTAAATCAATTAAATTCAATTATATCTTAATTAAATCAATTAAATTCAATTAAATCTTAATTAAATCAATTAAATTTAATTCAATCAAATTCAAAATTTAATTCAACTGAACAAACTTAACCCTCTAAATTTTCATTTTCACAAAAATCAAATTTAACTTTTTAACTAAGAGTCAATGTTTCAAATCATTGTAATTAAAATCAAGTCTCTTTTTCACTAACCTGAAATTTATTTCATAACATTTATTTCTTTCCTTTACCATTATACAAACATTTTTTGAAAATTAGTTTACTCATGGCAAAAAGTCACCCTAGGGATTACTTAGGATATTTTCTTTTTGTCTACAGTCCGGGCTTAGATATTTATTTTTTTTTGGACTTAAAATTTTTTTTTCTATATTTTCAAATAATCACTATATTTTCGAAAATTGTGCTTTACAAAAAAAAATCATTATCATTTCAAAATGTTTTTCGAAAACGGGGTTTATGCTTTAAAATTATCATCATTTCAAATTGAATTTTCTAAAATTATATTACCATGCTAGTATTCAAAACTATTCTTTTGATTTTAGTAAACCCTAAAGATACAAAGGAAGGTCTACTTAATGATCTACAAAGACTCCGAGGATGTGTCAAATTTAGGGGGAGTCTAAATCAAAAGAAATTATTTCTAACAAGTTTGAAATTATTAGATAATTCGTATAATTTGAATCAAACCTTATGACTCAGAGGAAGATCGCTTGTAGTCAATAAGCTTCCTAGGACTGGGTCAAGTTAAGTGGGAGATCAAATTAAAAGAATTATTGAGCATTTTCAAAATTATATGTTTTCATGCATTGCACTTTTAAAATCCTTTTGAAAACTTAAATAATTACTCTTTCAAAATACTATCCTGTAAAATCATTTTGCTTATATATATCATCACTTTCAAAATTTTACGTGACTTTGGAATACTTTTAAAAATCTATTGAGAATACTTTTGAAATTAATATTTACTTGACTTTGGAAAATTTTCCAGGACACTTAAGGAAAGGTCCTTGTAGTTAACAAGGCTTCCTAGGATTGTGTTAGACTGGAAAATAAACCAAGTCTAGTAAAATATTGTGCCTCCAAAGTTGATACATTTTTCAAAATGTACTTGCATATATTTTCAAAATACTATCATTTTGGCTTATCAAAATTCTTTTGGAAATAATATTTACTTGAGTTGGAAAATTTCCAGGACACCTAAGGAAATTTCCTTATAGTTAACAAGGTTTCCTAGGATTGTGTCAGATTGGAAAAGAAACCAAAGAAAGTAAAAGATTATGTGTAAGTACTTTCAAAAAGATAAGTCAAGTAATTTTAGTAATTTTCTTTAATATTTTAAAAGTACTTATGTTTTTCAAATTCATAATATCTTTCAAAATACTTATGCCTTTCAAAAGCTCAATAAAGTACTTGCATTCTTGTGCATTTTTCAAAATATTCAGAACAAGTAAACTTATTGTTTATCATATACACTTGACTCCAATTATGATTTTGAACATAAATTTTTCAGTCTTTCTAAATTTTTTAAAAAATTATCATAACACTTGACATTACTTCGCTCAATTTTTTTTTTCACAAGCTCTGATACACAAATTTAAATTTCTTTCAAAATATATTTTATAATTTTTTTTGATATAAGACCAAGGGGGAGAGTAGAAAAAGTGAAATTAAAATTTTCTTTCTTAAAATTTTTTTTCCCTTTTCAAAGAAAGTTTTTCTTAGAATGGTCTAAAACATAAGGAGAAGAATTTCACATTAAGAGGGAGAAAAAGGAAAGAGAGAAAGGAATTTTTTTTAACAAGTGCTTCAAAAATTTCGAGGTATTTCTAAGTGTTTTCAAATTTTTTGAGTACATATTTTTCTCCTAAGTAAAATTTTCCTTAGTAAACAAATTTACTCCCAATTCTCAAAATTTGAAACTTTGTTTAAGGGAAATCTAGCTTCAAAATTTTGCCTAAATTTTGAAAAATTTTGCCTAAAATTTGAAACAAGTTTTGTTAGTGAAAATGTTGTTACTCTATTTTTTGAAAAACACTTTGTTAAAGACATGAAGCACTTAGGAAAACCCAAAAATCCCTGTTAGATACCTTGAACACCCATGTTTATTTTTGATATATGTCAAAGGGGGAGGAAAGGTAAAAGTTAAGTATTTTGCAAGTATTCAGGGTTTTAGGGGGAGTATGAGAAAAAAACTTTTTTGATAAATTTTTTTACTTCATTGTGTTTTTCCTATACTTCATTGTGTTTTTACCTTCTTTTATTAACTGTTATAAGTTTTTACTTAACTTTGAATTGTGTTGCCATAAATAAAAAAGGGGGAGATTGTTGGTGCAGGAAGCACCATATCGAACCTTGTTTTGATATTGGCAAAGGATTCAAAGTTAAGTTTGTTTGTGATCTAACGTTGTTCACTGAGTGTGCAGAAAAAGCCCTAGCGAAGGACTGCTAGGCACCTGGCGAAGGAATGCCAGGATACAAAGCCCTAGCAAAGGACTGCTAGGCAACTAGCGAAGGGCTGCTAGTCACCAAGTCCTAGCGAAGGACTGCTAGGCAACTAGCCAAGGGCTGCTAGTCATCAAGTCCTAGCGAAGGACTGCTAGGCAACTAGCGAAGGGCTGCTAGTCATCAAAGACCTGGCGAAGGGCTGCTGGGCACCTAGCGAAGGGCTGCTAGGATACAAAGCCCTAGCGAAGGAATGCTAGGCACCGGGCGAAGGACAGCTCGGTGTCCAAGACCTGGCAAAGGACCGTCAGGCAAAAGTCCAACCAAAGGAGCGGTTGACATCAGGTACATTCTCCCGAGAGGAGTAGGTGAGGACGCGTTCCCCGTCGAGGGAACAGTAGGCGTCGGTTCGACCTAGGGCTCCATTTTGGAGACCAAAGTCAGAACCAAGACAGCTAAGGCTGTATAATCTAACCACTTAATGTAGTGTTGTGTTTTGGACTAACCCTGGATGCAGGACCGAAGGAACGTGTGTCTGCAGCTCAGAGAGCCTCAAAGGAGAGAGGCAATGGCTGAGTAGGGCGCCCGGAGTGTCCCGGGCGCCCCCAAGGTGCATACAAAATAAGTCAAGTAAAAAGGGTTTCGAACAGTTGATGGGCGGGGCGCCCTTGTGCTCCCTGGCGCCCCCGCTGCTCCCGGGCGCCTCCTGCATCCCGGGCGCCCCCATGCGCATGCCTCGACCCAGGCCAGCTAACGAAGCTCTCTTCGAAGCCAAGCAGATAACTCTTTGACCCGGTCAATCCGGGCGCCCCGAGCGGTCTGGGCGCCCCGGTCAAAGTGGATCCAGAGGATCAGACGCGACCGAGACTTTGGCGGATCAAAGGCCACGTGGGGGGTGCCCCCGACATCCCGGGCACCCCCAGGCCCTATATAAAGGGCCCTCGACCAAGGCTTCAAGACATCACTTCGACACAACGCTTCTACGCTCTTCCGTTCTCGCGCCTTGCTCCGGAAACCTCCCAACTCGAGCCGACGACATCCCGCTGCTCCGAAAAAGTCAACCTTCATCGGACGTCGGTAAAAAGAAGAGCCTTCTTTTCGTTAGGTTTACTATACCGTACTTGTAAATTAATATTTATAAACATTCTTTGCGACTATATAGAATTGCCCAAAGTAAACGGTCAACGACCGTGGGCCTTGGAGTAGGAGTCGACACAAGCTCCGAACCAAGTAAAAACGACTGCATCTCTGTGTTATTTTTATTTCCGCTGTGCACTTGCTCTTAATTTTCCGAAAAAGAACGATTTCCGATATTCACCCCCCCTCTATCGGTGTTCTCGATCCAACACAAATGGCTGTCTCGACAGCCATGATGCCTCGAAATGGATGTTCCTCATCGTCCATGTGCCTTGTCCCCATTGCACACACGTAGGCGACTTCTTCCCTATAAAAAGGGGAGGCGAAAACGTCTGTTCGTCTTTTGGCGTCGTCGATTAGCAGCGTTTGCAGACATCGCTCTCGTCTTCTTTCTCTAAGGACTCTTTCCCACGCGTAAGTCTTCTTCTTCGTTCTCACCTTTTTCCTTAGGAGCCATGGTTAAGGATAGCAACAAGGACCAGGGTAAGAAGGGGACCTCGGAGGAGGGATACCACTTGGAATGGTATAAGCCTACGTCTTCTAGGGTTAGACCTGAAGCCCTTAGAGCGGCTTGTGAGGCCTATGGCATTTCGACCGAAATGGAAGTAGAAGTCCCTAGAGTGGACCAATCACCCGTAGAACCCCCTTTAGACTTCTTTACCTTCTTCTTAGGGCAGATAGAGTTAGGGCTCTGTTTCCATCTCCCCTCTTTCTTCATGAATATCTCCTCCTATTTTGACATTCCTCTCCACCAGATGGATCTCAATGCCTTCGCCCAGATGGGTGGGGCGTTTATCATCTTCAAACTTTTTGACATCCCCTGACTCTCCGTTTCTTCCATTTCTTCTTTATTCCTATGCTTAGTTTTACGACGCGCTCTGGCCATAGGTTCTTAGGAGGGTTTCCTTCTTCCCACAAGGGATGGAAGGAATACTTTTTCTTTATTCACCTACCTCAACGCCCCTTCAGTCTCCTTCGCTAGAGAGAAAACCTGCTCGTTCCCCCGGAGCTAGGAGAATTCCAATAGAACCCAGGCTATCAGCATGCCCGGAGCCTCCTATCTGGTATGAAATTTAGCGTCCCCAGGCTAGTACAGAGTGCTGAGCTCATGTACCGAGCGGGCCTCAGCCCTAAAGTCACCAACATCAGCCCCAACCTCGGTAAGTTTATCATTGTTATCAATGTCTGTTAATTCCAACTGATGTTCCATTGCTTGTTTATTATAGAGGACATCATGTTATCGAGGGCGATGAATTGGCTTATCAAGTGGGATGAAGCCAACAAGGATGCCTTGTCCCCTCCCCCGACCCTTCTCACCACACCCTCTGACTCGGCCGAGGCCTCGGAGGAGGCTACGGAGTCGTCCGACGAGCACTCAACGCTGGAGCAAATGGAGGCACCAGTCGCGCTCGGACCAACCACCGACTAAGGGGCCCCGGAGATACCTGGTGCCCCGGAGGCTGACTTGCCTCTCATCATTGTCAAGACAGGAGAAGATAAGGAGAAGTCGACGCCTCCAGCCGACACCCCGCGACCTAGATCATCAGGGAGGCCAAAGAGGAAACGCCTCGATAAACGCTCGTCAAAATGGAAGAGGTTACGATGCTTCGACCCCAGCAAGCTCCCCTCCATCCCTGAGGAGGGTATACCAATATCTGATGATGAGGACACCATCCCCTTGTCTCAGCATTTCAAACCAGCGACCGCTCCAACGACAGGAGGTCAGACCACCAGCACATCCCAGGCTGACTCCTCCAACACCTCCAAAGGCAAGCGAGTGGTGCCTGCCAAACCTCGCATGAAGCTTGATCGCCTACGCAAGAAGCTTCAAGCATCATTGGAGGCTGCTTCGTAATCATCCCCCCCCCCCCCCCCCCCCCCCGTGCAGTTCAGGGAAGTCCCTGCAGAGGGTTGTTCTTCCGAGGGGGCCTCTAGTTCCGACCCTTCAACTGTATCGCCTGGAGCACCTACTGTCCAGCTTCTCCCCCAGCCAAGAGACTCCTCTCCCTCACTGAGCCGAGGCGATGCCCCAAGGAGTCATGGAGTCTTGGGAGGGGACGTCGTGCGCACTTTGGCCAGGCCTCTAACCAACCTCCATGAGTCCCTCCTGAAGGGAAGGACTCCTACTTTTTTATGTTACTTTAATTCATGTTTTCTAATCCTCTATACTGTGACAGGATGCTTAAGACTGTCTCACCGCCGACCGCCACTTATATTCCTGGCAGGAGGTTGAGTTCCTGACCCGTAGGGCACTGAAGGCGGAGGCCGAGGTCAATCATGCCCATCGAGGGGGTCTCCTGCAAGCAGAGGTCAGCAGAGCTCTCTGGGTGAAAGTGGAGCATCAGCTAGAGACTCTGCTGGCCTTAGAGTCAGCCCTACACGATTCTCATCACAGGGAGTGGTTGATGTCCGAGAGGGTAGTGACCCTCTCGGACGACTTGCGCGCCCTGACCGAAGAGCGGGAACACAACCAATTATAAGTTCAGACAATACTAGAATATACCAAAAGATAAGTCAAACATTGCCTAGTCAAGTCAACAACATAATCAAGTCAAGTCAACACTACAATCAATCACAAGTCAAGTAAAAGTATAATCTAGGGCACATCAGTAGGAGGAGGTGGAGATGGGTGAGTCAACGAAAGAAACAAGTCCTCCATCCGATGAAATCCAACTGCCATCTATGCCTGAAGACCGACAACTGACTCTTGCATCTCCTTGCGTAGATCAGAAATCGACTGCCTGATCTGGGATGATGGCTCCTCTAGCCTAGTGAGTTGAGCCTCTACGGACTATGTGAAGGCAGATCCAAAAAAGTTGAATGTGATGTCCAGAATCTCCTCGTCGGCAAGCTCATCGGCTGGATCGTTGACTGGCTCATCACCTCTGGGAGCTAGTTCTGGTCTGACTGGTTGGGCCACGCCTCTCCAAGACAACTCCCTAAGCATCAACCCCTATATGGACTAAGGATAACTACTACTGGCCGAAGACATCATACTCACTTAAGGGAGTAAGTGAACTATGATGGATGTCTATCCCTATGGCTGAGAATAATACTGTTAAAATATGACAGTGGGGCATGTATATCCTCTTTTTTGTCATAATACTTGATGCATGAATGATGCTATAAAATAGATGCAGCATGATGTCTATGTGTTGGCATAATGCATACCGGAAAAAGGCGTGAGAGGAACATATTGTGGGTACATCACGAGATGTAAAGGGTAAGATGCAAGTGGTGAGTACTCTGTACAGGGCATAGTCTTGTACTGTAAGTGACAGTGATCTGAATCAGTCAATATGGGGGTCCTCTCAGTCCTAAAAAAATGCATATGGATCGTGTTTAGTGTGATATGTGAGTAGGGCTTACTAAATTGCAACTCCTGACTAGGATAGCACATAAATTGACAGGTGAAGATCGTAATCCCAAGTAATCACTCTGAACTGTGGAGGAAAAACTAATGTACTAAGGTATACCTAGGACTCACCACCGCTAGCTATGTTTTTCTTTCAAGATGATGATCGCCAAGAGTACTCGACAGCCTATCCCACTACATCTCGTTGAGTCGACTTCGGATTTTTATTTTGTACATGACGGTACATTTGTTCTGCTTTGCATCGTGATCTTGTATTCTTTTTCGTCTCGTTGATATGTGTTGTGATACGATGTACTTCTATGTTAATGTTACCCTAAGGACTATTGGACTTGTTATGCTTTTATTTGCAGTCATGCCAACACACATTTTTTTGTTATGTATATTGTATCTTTTCTTATACTATATTCTAGTTGTATTAGCTGAGGTATGTGGGCCGTGTGGCTATATATTGTATGCATGTTTCAAATTGTCTATTCTATAGGAGAGATATTGTTTGAATTTTTATTGGATGAACGATTCTTTGGAGTGTGACGGATGAAAGGTGTCACGATAAAATTTAGATAATGATATTATTGAAAAAAAAAATGATGAACCAGGCAGCAGACAAATTGAACCTGGGGTGACCGGCCCGGCCCGGCTCCACGGAAGTTTTCCACCGGTCATCAGGGTAAATCGGGAAGCGCTCGCGGTGGGCAGTCTAGAAGCCCAGCGTCTCAGGGTTCGCGCCCCATTTGGAGGAAAAATTTCTACAAAATGCGTCGTAATTAGGGATCGAACCGAGGATGTCTGGGATAATGATATTATTGAGCAATCTACTGATGATGATGGCAAATAATTAATTGATCATTGCCGGCACAACATAATGGCTAAAAATAATTGAATTCATCCCTACTCCATAATAATAAATTCAGCATCTTTTAATCATCTGGGCATCTTAATTTAATTATGTTTCGATCGGAAGCAACTTGTGAATAAATTGACACTTAGCTGTCGTCACTTGCCTGTTTGCTGCTGGAATTAATACCATTGAAGGCTAATTGTTCACTCATCTCTGCTCGACAAAGAGCGTGGCTACTAATTCTGTAGTCAATATGTAAAGGGGGCAAAATTGAAGGACAGTTTTAGTAATTAGTTATTGTAATGATTTTTTTTTTATGTTTTCACGGATTGATAACTAGGCGATGTTATCAGGTTAAAATTTGAGATTTAAAATTTAATAAAATTAATGTGTCCATCCTTTCCATACTCTAACCACAAGATATGGGCTAATAACCTTTATAATTTATTTTATCCATGTTAATTTAAAAATAGATTGAAAGGGTGCTGAAGTGAACAAATTGTGTTTTACCATTTGTAATGATTTTTTCTATTTCATGATGTTCGGTGAAACAACTTCACTCATTTATTTTAAAATAAAAAAATATGTTAATCTTGATTAATTGGTATTAATCTTTTAATTTTAAAATAGAAAAAACTTGAAAATTTCTAATCTAATGTTTCTATGATATTATAAATGGGCCTCCACCCAAGGGATTCCCTCGATCCATTGGAGCCCCATCTACACGAAACCCAGTTGACACCTCAATATGCCAGTCACACTCGCACATTGACACCTGCGTAATTACCATGATAATATTAATTGAACCATGAGTCCATAATAAATTATATATATTACTAATATGATTATGATTTTATATATTTATACATATAGGTAATTAAAAATTATATATATAATTATAATATATGACAATTCAAATCATAAAATATTACGAATATCGACAGATCCAAGAATTAGAATTGGGAGAACTAAACTTAATCAAGTGTGCTGACTAGCTTTGAGTGTAAAAGGAGTGGATTTTAATGGGCTTTGATTTGATTATTTCATCGAACAATCATAAATAGGGATGACAATGGGTCGGGTTTGGATCGGATTCTATATCCTCCGTACTCATACCCATCGGGTATCGAATATCCATCGGGTATACCCATATCCATTAAAGGATCGGATATCTTATATACTAATAATTTTTTTTCTTTCTATCCAACTATATCATTAAACAAAAGTACATTATAATTAACATTAAAGTTAAAAAAAATATATATCTATAATTTTAAAAATAGATTAAGTATATATATATAATCTATTTCTAACATTAATACAAATTATTAGTAGATTTTGGGGAAAAAATCTTTAATGTATATATGTATTTTTTATTTAATCGGGTATTCGGGTCGGATATCAGGTATTGGTAGTCCCTCAATATCCTCCTTCATTCGGGCCGGATGTCGGATTTTCCGTCAGATTCGGATGAAATTACCATCCCTAATCATAAACAATATAAAATTTGACTCGATTTGACTCGACTTGACTGATTTACAGTCCTATTCGTAGTCTTTGGATGAGGGTGCTCTATTATACTGCCTAACTTCTCCTTGGAGTACTAAATTAAAAGGAGTTGTCTATCATTAGAATTATCATGTCTTTATTCCACACATATCAAACCCTAAAAGTATGCTTAAGTAAGGAACATGGGACTGCATTAAAGGAAGAGGAAGAGAATCATCCCTCCAATTAAATTAAGGACATTGCTAAATGGCTAGAATCTAGCCGGCTAGAATTTTTCTTTTTTAAAAATTTTAGATTTTTTTTTAAATTATTATTAATATTTAAATCCAATTATATCATTTCCTATTTATTTTCATATTAAATAAAAATTTTACCTATTTATTTCATATTAAATTATATCATTTCTTATTATTTTCATATTAAATTAATTTTTTAACTTATAAAAATCTATTATGAATTTTTTTTAATTTTTAGGATCATTAAAAATGTCAAAATTCAATTATATTCTTATTTTTTTATTATCAAATTAAATTATATTTTTTTCATATTTATTTTTATATTAAATAAATTTTTTTCTATTTAAAATTATATCACTCTAGCTGGCCAGATTCTGGCCAAATAGAATTACCGTTAAATTAAAGCATGCAGTCACTTAAAGTATCAAGAAATTAAAGGAATTGCCCCCATGTTCTTTTATTCTCCCTCCACCGCCGTTTTAATTCCTTGTGCAATTTCTTTATGGGACCAAATGCCCTTTGAAGGGCATCCAAGATCCTCTAAAGAGAGAGAGATATCATAAGCACTGCCTTTATGAACAAGACATAACATTCTTCTCTAACTCTCCTGCATGCATGCATGCATGCATGCTGAAGGAACACACATGCACGTACATAATGCTCAAGATTTTCTTACACAACCATAATAATAATTTTACATAGAAAGGCATGCAAACTTGGATCGTCAAAATGATTGCGAACAAAAATGTTCAGGTAATTATGCATCCATCATTAGTGTGAGATTATGGAAAGTGAAACTCTTCTTAACTGATATTATTTAACCTTTCTCCAAACAAATTTCTGCCACATTGTGCAAATTGAAGTGCATGGTAAACTATGTTGGATATCTTGATTTTAAAAAGATCAAATATGATTTTTATAAAGGAAAAAAGTATCATCAATTGATGAAAGTCAGAATTGACTTCAAAAATAAAATCTACGTTTCGCGTAGATGAATCTAGACTATTAATTTGATCAAAATTAATTACGGGTGAATGAAAAATTAATTGTTTAAAGTCAACCTAAAATTGCCATAGAAAGAAGTAGATGGAGAATAGTGTAACGCTCGCCTTTTTCCCCCACCTTGTGGTGTGGCGAGAAAGACGTCGTTACGCTAAACATACATGTGCATAAAACATCTTAATGCAGCGGAATCATTTTTTTTCTAAACATGCATTTAACCATGCAACTGATACATGAAACATCTATACATGCCTAAACTTGTCATTCATAAACTTACATGCATAGCATCATGACCTAACCGTTCCATAACTTATTCATCATCATCATAAGTAGCAAGTAACTTATTCATAAACATAGCATCATGAGTCTTAAGTCATTCACTAGGCATAACCATTATAAACGTAACATAAAATCTAAGGAGGCATTTCCAAAACCCAAGACATGCGATATGTGTAAATAAGAGGAATCCTTTTGCCAAGTCACCGCCACACACACACATGCTTCTGCCTCTCCTGCTGCTTCCCTTAGTAACCTCTTGCTTGATCTGCGGTACGAGGAAGATAAGACTATAAGCACACAGGCTTAGTAAGACCCTTTCCTACTCACTAAAACCATACGTCACTTAAACATAAACATATCAAGTATCTTGACATAACATAACTCTGAACATAAACATAAACATAAACATAGTCATGACATAAGTCATAAGCATATGAACAACTACATAGCATGATTCCTAACATAACCATAGATTTACAACATACTTAGCATGACATAAATCTTAACATACATGAACATGAGACATACTTATACATGACATAATTCTTAGCAAACGTGAACATGAAACATACTTATTATAGCATAAGATATAAGCATAAACATAAGCATAAAACATACTTACCCTGGCGCGATGCATAACATGGATGTATGAATGAGTCAAATGTATTTACTACATAAGGATGCTTAGTTTTAAAATCATACTTTTAAATGCTTAGCATAAACATAACATCATTGGGGTCTCCGGCTTGTACCACATACATACATCATAAGCGTACATCCCTAGTAAATACGAGGTAGCGAGCCTCGACCTACTAGGGTAAGGACAGCATAGTCGGTAGTCCCAGAACCGGGGCGTTCCTAAGGTGCCCATCCCTGTTGCACAGCTTCGGTAGTGCCAGAACTGTGGACAGCTTCGGTAGTCCAGAACCGGGGCGTTCTTAAGGTGCCAATCCCTTGGACCCTTACTTCGGTTTGGTACAAGCCCCATTCATAAAATAAAATAACTATGCTTGCCTCACCATTCATACTTGTCATTCATACTTATCATTCATACTTATTTCATATCATCGTTATGCCTTCATCATTCATACTTATCATTCATATTTAAGGCATAACCATCATCTTCATTCATACTTATCATTCTTTATTCATAAAATAGGACATACATGCATAATCATGTTTCTAGTAATAACCTTATCCTGGTTCATAAAGCTTGCATGATCATGATACATAATAAACATGCACTTCATACATGATACATTTCATCTAGCATACATAATCCTAGTATTCATCATAAAACATGGATGGTAAGCTACATATAAACCTAACACATACTACTAGGGTTCATGGCATTCATCTTGAAACATGCATATACCTTCATAAACCATAAATCTATTATAAGCATTTATCAACTTACATGCATCATTCTATCTATCATAACATACATCCTACATTAACTACATATATTCATGGAATATGATCTAAATTTTCATGAGTAAAGCTTCACATAAAATCTAACATACAAACTCATGTTACACGACACATAAACTAAGATTTTTGTAACATAAAGATCCTTACCTCATGCTTAACTACTTACTAGCATCATGGTAACTTAGAACATGCATTTTTGAGACCTTTACCCAAACCAAACCCTAGGTTTGGGTCTTGGCCGAAACTTAAAGAGGGTGTAAATCCATAGAAAATTTTGCCTAGGTCATGATTAACATCCTATACCTTGCATATCATGCCATAAAAACCATTTGAACCCTTGATTGGACTTAACCCTAAGTCCTAGGCTTAAACTAGGAGTTGGCCGAAACCCTAGAAGGGTAACAAGCCCATGGAAAAATTCATATAAATCACCCTACTACCCATAAGAGAACATTGGGGCGAGATGATAGTACATTGGGGAAGCTTGGCCTAGCTAAGTGGAACTAGCCGAAGCTACCTCGCCACTTCCTAGGATAGTTAGACTAGAGTTTTTCAAAAAGTAAATTAAAAGTATTTTTCTTTAAAAGATTTTGTCTAAGGAAAGGGTTGATGATCCAATAAGGCTACGACCAAAGAAGACCTCTATGCCTTACCAAGACTTGGAAGCCAATTATTAAAAAATTCTTTTAAGGTACTAGTTGATTAAACTCGAATCTAACTCAAGGTCAAGCAATCTATAAACTAAATTGAGAAAAATTATTCAAGCATTCACAAACACCTATAAGGCAACCGTGCTTGCTTGTATTGTGATACTTGGAATAGGTGAGATGTTAAGGACTAATTAATGGACAAATAATTTTCAAAATGTTTTCAAAATCTTTAGGATATTTTCTTAAAAATCTATTTTCAAAATAATGTTTAAACATAATAATGTTTTAATGAATTTCATGCTTGATTGGGTGTTTATTTATAAGTACATTTTCAAAAATTATATCTTTTCGAAAGTTGTTTGACCTACACTTAGACACACACCTTCTAGGTCAATACTAAAGTCATTTAAAACACTCAGGTAGAGGTTCTTGTAGTTAACAAGGGTAGCCAGAAGGTGTCAGGTTCAGGGGGAGTTTTTAGAACTATTTCTCAAGATTTATTCTTTTATAAAATCGATATCTTTTCAAAAATGGTTTGTGCTTTAAAAAAAATTATTATCATTTCAAAATGCATTTCGAAAAATATTTTTTCAAAAACTTATCTCAAAATATTGTTTTTCAAAAATTATTTCTTTGAAAATTATCAGACTCTGTCCAAAAATATTTTTTCAATATTGCTTTAATTGTTCTTATGATTTGGATAAACTCTAAAGGCACATAGGAAATTTTCTTTATGATCCAAAAGAATTCCTAAATTGTGTTAGGTTTAGGGGGAGTCCTAATCAAATGAAATTAATTTATTTCTATCATTCCTGATTATTTCAAAATGTTTTTTTAACTCTTTTTGTTTGAATCAAACCCTAAGACTCAGAGGAAGATCAACTTGTGGTCAACAAGCTTCCTAGAACTGTGTCAGGTTTAGGGGGAGGTTCAAATTAAAAGATTTATCAGAAATTTCAAAAATATTATATTTTCAAAAAAAAACCACTACTTTTTTAACTTTTGAAAATAGTATACAATCATTTTCCAAAACTTATTTCAAAAATCTTTTTATCTTTCGAAAGAGATTTCAAACAAAAAAATACTGTGTGAACCCGTGAATATGTTAACCCACTTTGACATATTTATTGTTATTAAATTGATTGTTCCAGTTGAATAGAATTTATTTAATTTCATATTTGAAGGTAATTAATTGGAATTTAGTTCGTGGATTTTGTTGAATTGAAGAATGAATTTGTTATTGAATTATTAATTAATTAAGTTTAAGATTTTAAATTGTTAGGATTTAATTAAGGATTTAAGTTGTAAAGAGTTAGTTAAAATTTAAGTTATTAAGGATTAATTAAGTTTGAAATTATTAATAATTAATTAAGGTTAAGATTATTATGAATTAATTTGAGATTAGAATTATTAAGAATTAATTACAGTTTAGAATTATTAAGAATTAATTAGAGTTTAGATTATTACAAATTAATTAGAGTTTAAATTATTACGAATTAATTAGAGTTTAACTTATTACAAATTAATTAAAGTTTAACTTATTATGAATTAATCAAAGTTCAAATTGTTAAGAATTAATTAAAGTTTAAATTATTAATGATTAATTAAGGTTGAACATATTAGAAATTAATTAAGGTTGAACTTAATAAAAATTAATTAAGATTTAAATTTTAAAATAATAATTAAGGTTTAATTTATTAGGAATTAATTAAAGTTCAAATTATTATGAAAGTGACAAATTATTAAGAATTAATTAATGTTTAAATTATTAAGAATTTAATTAAAGTTTGAATTATTAAGAATTAATTAAAGTTGAGATTATTATGATTTAATTAATGTTAAAATTGTTACAAATTAATTAGAGTTAAAATTAACTTATTAAAGTTGTTAAGAATTTTGTGTATAGTTGCATAATTTCCATTAATTCAATAATTTTTTATTCACCAAGTATTTCTTTTGAATTTAAGTTTTCAATTTTGTTTAATACTTCTATTTTATTTGATTTCTTGTAAGCCCTATTAAACATAGCTTTAATTCTACTAAATTAATTTTCATCTTCATCTTCATCTTTATTTTCAGAGTTATATTCAGAATTTAAAATTGTACCATTATCTTTATAATAGAAAGAATAATTTTCACAACTGCTAATTAAGGTTGTAGTATTATATTCAGAAATGTACTGAGTATTATTTTCAACATTATCAAGAGTACTATCTTCAATATTATGTTCAACAATATTAAGATTATCAGCAATATTATTAGATCTTATCATCATCCTTAACATTATAAGAATTATTAGAAATTAAAATATTATTATCCTTAACATTATTAGAATTATCATTAATTTTGAAAATTTTAACATTAATATTAAAGATTAAAGAATTAATATATGATATTTTACTATTATCTATATTTGGTAATTTGTCATGTAATACATTAAGTTGACTGTTAAAAAATCTAATTTATCGAAAAATTTAAAGAGTTATCTAAATTATCAGAATACTTGCATAACTGTGCAGGAATTTGAAAAATAGTGCCAAAACTAATTTTTCGTACCTTTATTACCTTGGTTGCATTTTTTGACGTTGTGGATCAAGCCTTTTTCCAGTCTGGGCACTGGTTCTTGTAATGTCCCAACTTTTGGCACCTGAAGCAATGGATGTGGCTCTTGTCCCTCCGGACTCCTGGCGCTGGTACCTCCTTTGCTGCCAATGGTGACGAACGAATATTACGAGTAGGACACTGGTTTTTATAGTGTTCTCTCTCCCTGCACTTTAAACAAATAATATGGAACTTAAAAATTGACATAATTAAAAAAATACCTGTATTCACCCTTGCTCCCCCTCAATTTCTGGCGTCGTTGCTCCTTCGGCTGTAAGTCCGGTGAAGAGATTCCAGGCTCTGATACCACTTGTAGGATCTGTAGGTGCAAGTTGTATCAATGATGCTCTCCTCTAAGTGTTTTAATGTTTGACAATAGACTTAAGTCAGTGATACATTGAACAGACAAAGGGGAGTTAAGAGAGAAGTAACAAAGTGGAAGAAAAGTCCTAGTTAACCTAGGTACTAAGACCTGGTGAGTGAAGCTAGGCACTAAGACCTGGTGAGTGAAGCTTGGCACTAAGACCTGGTTAGTGAAGCTGGGCACCGAAGACCTGCTCGGAAGGTGGTCATGAAGTTCTGGTCGAGGACTGGGCAAGAAGACCAGACCGAGGGTTGGGCACCGAAGTCTTGGACTTAGGGTTTGGGCACGAAGTCTTAGTCCGAGGGACTGAGCAACTTAGCTAAGCGATGACTAAGGACAGAAGTAGAGACGGGTCAGGGTTCGAGCGTCTCGAGGTCCGGAAGTATCGGAAGCTAAGCAAAAGTTCACCCGAAGGACTAGGTGGCAACCGTCTCCTGAAAGGAGTAGGTGAAAGGCGCGTTCTTGGGGGTGGGAACTTGCGTCGATTCAACCTAGGGTTTTGTGCAAATCCGAAGTCCGAACCAAGTCCTTAAGCTTAATATTGTATGCATATGTGCTTTGTGTTTGTGTATCTTGCAGGCACCAAGATTGGAGACAAAGCAGGCAAAAAAACTGGGGTTGAAAGCTTTGAAGCCAGGCACCCCCATCAGTGGGGGCACCCCAAGCATCTAGGGTGCCCCCAGTGTCCCGGGCGCCCCCAGTCAAATGGAAAAATCAGTGTTTTTGTGTGGTAAGCAGAATAGGCTTCAAGCGGGGCGCCCGGAAGGTCCGGGGTGCCCGAGTTTAAGGCTGTATTTGCTGTTTCGAATTCGAAACACAGATAAGCCTTCACGCAGGCGCCCAGGAGGTCCGAGCTGGCCTGGTTAGAGGTTTTATCAGCTGCAGCGAGGTCGGCGCGGGGATAGGGTTTGACCAAGTTTATAGGGGCGCCCTCGACGTCAAGGGTGCCCCCAGGAGGACTATAAAAGGGGCTTCGACCCCTCTGCTTCAGACAAAACTGCTGAAAGTGATTCTAAGCATTCTGACTGACGACAACACTCTAAAGACGAGGCTCTATGACCGGGAGGCTCCAGGAGGAAGTGCGCGGCACTTCGGAGGTCCATATCAGCCGAGTTTCAGATTCTTGTTCGGTTTGCTTTTATTTGTTCCCTACTTAACTTTCAATATTGTTGCTTTTAAATATACACTGTAAGATAGGTTTTCTCCGCCTCCGGAAATTCCGGAACGGAGACCAATAGTGGACTCACGCTGAGTACATAGGCCTTGGACGTACCGACCCTGGGGGGTTGGGAACCAAGTAAATAAATCCCGTTGTGTCCTTGTGTATTGTTTTTCTTTTTCTATTTTACTTTTCCGCTGTGCTACTAACTCTGATCTTAGAATGTTCGAAAGATTTACGAAGTTTATTGAAAGATTTTCACGGTCGATATTCACCCCGCCTCCATTGACGGCACCGATCCGACAATTGGTATCAGAGCAAGGCCGCTCTTCACCGGACTAACCACCGACGGAGCAACGACGCCAGGAGTTGAGGGGGAGCCCAGGGGTGAATCATGTATATTTTAAAATGTCTGCTTTTAAATTCCATATTATTTATTTCATGTGCAGGGAGAGAGGGCACTATAAAAATCAGTGCCCTACTCGTAAGACTCGATCTACACCACCGGCAGCAAAGGGGGCACCAGCGCCAGAAGTCCGGAGAGATAAAAGTCACATCAGATGCTTCAAATGCGAGAAGTACGGACACTACAAAAACAAGTGTCCGGCGAAGGTACGTAAGATTTATGTTCCAAAGATTTTACAAATTCCTGCACTGCCTTGTGATAATTTAGTTAATTTTTCTGATAAATTAGATGTGCTGCATAGTAGAATTAACATTTTGCATGTCAAATTAGAAAATGCAGATATGACTAAAGTATCAGAAATTAATTATTTAATTCAGAACATCAATTCAGTAATTTCTAAAATAAATTATCATAACTTTAATTCTGATAATTTTAATTCTGATAACTTTAATTCTAGTAACTTTAATTCTGATAATTTTAATTCAGATAAATTAAATCCTAAGGATAAATCTGAATTCAAAAATCCTAAGGATAATTCTGAATTTGAAAATCCTTTAGATAATTTTGAATTAAAATTTGAAAATCCATTGTATAACTCTGAATTCAAATTCAAGAATTCTAAAGATAACTCTGAAATTAGTGAAGATAATTCTGGAGATAATCCTGATATTATTATTGAGGATAAAAATGATTTTATTAAAAATCTTGAGGATAATGAGGATGAAATTCTCCTAGATAATAACTTAATTATAGATAATCTTGAAAATTATTACAAAACTTTAACTAGTGGCCCAAATTACTCCTCCTACTTTGAGGATACTAAAAGATATAATTTTGAGGATGAGGAGGATATGGAACTATCTAAGATAAATGCCATAATTAATAAAGTTCACAAAGATTCTAATAAATCAAAATAATTAGAAAAACTTGAAAAGATATATAAAGATGAAGAAGAAATTTTCGAAATAATGAAAATGATGAATTTAAACCCACAATTATTAATTAATCATTTCAACCTTAATTATTCAAATCTAAATTAGTTCAAATAAATTTAATTAATTCAATTAATTCAAATTAGTTCAAATAAATTCAAATAAACTCAAATTAATTCAAATTAGTTCAAATAAATTCAATTAATTCAAATAAACTCAAATTAATTCAATTAATTCAAATTAGTTCAAATAAATTCAATTAATTCAAATAACCTCAAATTAATTCAATTAATTCAAATTAGTTCAAATTAATTCAATTAATTCAAGTAAACTCAAATTAATTCAATTAATTCAAATTAAATTCAAATTAAATTAAATTCAAATTAAATTAAATTCAAATTAAATTCAAATTAAAATTATATTAATTCAAATTAAATTCACATTCAAATTAAATTCAAATTAAATTAAATTCAAATCTTAATTAAATTAAATTCAACTTAAATTAAATTCAAATCCTAATTAAATTAAATTCAAATCTTAATTAAATTAAATCAGTTTAATTCAATTAAATCTTGATTAATTCGAACTAAAATTAATTCAAATTAAATCTAAATTAACTCACATTAGTTAGATCTTACTTACTTTAAATTCAAATTAATTGAATTAATAACTTAAACTTAATTAATTCAAATTCAATTAATTTAACATCAATTAATTCTTAATTAATTAGTCCTTAATCAATATATTCTCCAATTAATCTTTAAATAAATTAAACTTGAACTAAAATAAAATTGTACCCAAACTATAACAATTAAAATTAATAACAATAAATATGTCAAAGTGGGTCGACATATTCGCGGGTTCACACGACATGTATCAAATCAGGAATTTGATACATCTTTAGAAACGTAATTAAAATGCTTTGGACTTGTTTGAATCATACATAATTGCCATGTCATGCATTTGCTATTTCTTTTAAATATATGACATGCCATTCATATTTAAATTTTGAGTAATGATAGGGAGAGTGAATTTGAGAGAGTGAATGGGAGAGTGAATGACGTGGCAGTTACTGTATACACGTCCGATCGCCGATCGGACACCATCGGCGGCCTCTGATCACCGTCCCGAATCAAACTATGTCCTAAGAAGATCGGTGAACTCATCGGGAATCGCCGCAATTATGATCTCGTCGCATTCACCGTCAATCCGGTGAGATCTCAATTACCGGCGACCCTACCGGGTTCACCATCTTCTTAGGACATAGTTTGATTCGGGATGACAATCAGAGGTCATCGGTGGTGTCCGATCGGCGATCGGACATGTACACATTAGCTACACGTCATTCACTCTCCCATTCACTCTCCCAAATTCACTCTCCCAATCATTACTCTTAAATTTTATGCATAATTTAGAATGGCTATAGGAAGAAGAATAATTGAAACTTGATCAACCTAGTATTGGGTGGAGGTGAGATGATAGTACGTTAGGGAAGCCTTTTCTAATAAGGTCAAGTATACTCTACTTGGTCTGTTTAGACAGGTGGAACTAGCCGAAGCTACCGATCCAAGATTCAAACTAGTTAGACCAAAATTTCTCAAAAAGTAATTTTGAAAATGAAATTTCACTAAAAGGCTTTGTCAAGGAAAGGGTTGATGATCCAATAAGGCTACGGCCAAAGAAGGCCTTGTGCCTCGCCAAGACCTGGAAGCCAATTTTTGAAATTCAAATTCAATTTACTGTTTGCCAAATTTGAATCTAACACAAATTTCAATTAAATCTTAGATTTAATAATGAATTAAGGAAAATAATTCAAGCATCTCACAATACACCTATAAGGCAACCATGCTTGCTGTATTGGCACATCTAGAATGGGTGAGATGTTAAGGACTAATGAATTGATAAGCATGTTTCAAAATTGTTTTTCAAAATTGCTAGAATATTTTTACTAAAAATATATTTTCAAAATAGTGCTACATAATAATGTTTGTATGGATTTCATGCTTGTTTGATTGCCAATACAGTATATATTTTCAAAAATTATATCCTTTTGAAAATTGTTCGACTCACACAATTAGACACAAGCCTGTTAGGACAACACTAAAGTTCCTTAAGGCACTTAGATAGAGTCAAACGATGTTGGGTACAGGGGGAGTGTTTTCACTCTTTTAAATTTTTTTTGAAAAGACTTTTTGAAAACTGTGCCTTAAGTTCTATCACATACGTTTTCAAAAAGACTTATACTTTAAAAATTATCTTCTTTCCAAATTGTGGTTTCAAAATCTATCTTTCTGAAAATTGGTGTTCATTTGATTTTGATAAACCCTAAAGACACAGAGGAAGGTCCACTTCATGATCTAAAAGGACTCCTAGGATGTGGCAGATTTAGGGGGAGTCTGAGTCAAACTTTTGTCAAGCTTTACATTATTTATGTTGAAAATTATTAGATTATTCTTTTGATCTGAATCAAACCTTAAGACTCAGAGGAAGAGTACTTGTGGTCAACAAGCTTCCCAGGACTGAGTCAACTTTAGGGGGAGGTCAAATTAAAAGAATTATTTAATAACATGTTTTCATATCTTCAAAATCTTGCTAAAAATATAAGTCTTTCAAAATACTATTATTCTATTTTTCAGAATTTGTGTGACTTATGAAATTATTTTTGAAATAATATTTACTTGGGTTGGAGAATTTTCATGACACTTAGGAAAATGTCCTTGTAGTTAACAAGGTTTCCTAGGATTGTGTCAGACTGGAAAAGAAACCTAGTCAAGTAAAATATTATGTTTCAATTTTTTTTTATTTTTCAAAGTCTCATCTTTTTCAAAAAACTTAGTACTTGCAAAATATGCATAATATTTTTCAGAAATACTTATATTTTTCAAAGATAATAATATTTTTCAAAAATACTTGCATTTTTCAAAAACTCAAAAGCACTTGCATTCTTGAAATCTCTTTTCTAAATTTCTTTTCTAAAGAAAATTATCTCAGATCAAACATATTTCTTACGATACAAAATAGTTTTCAGAAGTGCACAATACCTTTTCAAAATGGATTTGTTCTGGAAATTTAAGTACTTAGTATTACTATGCTTTTAAAAATTTATACTAAGTATTTAAAAAAAAAACCAAAATGTTGTCATTGTTGGTGCAAGAATTCTTGATTTTTTTTTATGTATGACAAAGGGGGAGAAATGCGCCTTAAGTTAGAAATAAATGGTTTTTTTTCTCTTACCAAAGGATCAATTAATCAAAATGTTTTCAAAAAGGGGAGAGTGAAAGTTAGAATTTTTTTTATTTTTCCCCAGAGGATCAAAAATGAATTTTCAAAACTTAAATCATCTTTTTTCATTTTGATCCCAAGAGTTAAGGTTTAGCCCTTTCAACCAATCTAACTTAAGATATTGTCAAACATCAAAAAGGGAGAGATTGTTGGTGCAAGTTGTATCAATGATGTTCTCCTCTAAGTGTTTTAATGTTTGACAATAGACTTAAGTCAGTGATACATTGAACAGACAAAGGGGAGTTAAGAGAGAAGTAACAAAGTGGAAGAAAAGTCCTACTTAACCTAGGCACTAAGACCTGGTGAGTGAAGCTGGGCACCGAAGACCTGCTCGAAAGGTGGGCAAGAAGTCCTGGTCGAGGACTGGGCAAGAAGACTTGGCCGAGGGTTGGGCATCGAAGTCCTGGACTTAGGGTTTGGGCACGAAGTCTTGGTCTGAGGGACTGTGCAACTTAGCTGAGCGATGACTAAGGACAGAAGTAGAGACGGGTCAGGGTTCGAGCGTCTCGAGGTCCGGAAGTATCGGAAGCTAAGAAAAAGTCCACCCCGAAGGACTAGGTGACAACCGTCTCCTGAAAGGAGTAGGTGAAAGGCGCGTTCTCGGGGGTGGGAACTTGTGCCGGTTCGACCTAGGGTTTCATGCAAATACGAAGTCTGAACCAAGTTCTTAAGCTTAATATTGTATGTATATGTGCTTTGTGTTTGTGTATCTTGCAGGTACTAAGATTGGAAGATAAAGCATGCAAAAAAACAGGGTTGAAAGCTTTGAAGCCAGGCGCCCCCATCAGTGGGGGTGCCCCCAAGCATCCAGGGTGCCCCCAGTGTCCCGGGCGCCCCCAGTCAAATGGAAAAATCAGTGTTTTTGTGTGGTAAGCATAATAGGCTTCAAGCGGGGTGCCCGGAAGGTCCAGGGCGCCCGAGTTCAAGGCTGTATTTGCTGTTTCGAGTTCAAAACACAGATAAGCCTTCACGCAGGCGCCCAGGAGGTCCGGAGCACCCTGGTCAGAGGTTTTATCAGCCGCGGCGAGGTCGGCGCAGGGATAAGGATTGACCAAGTTTATAGGGGCGCCTCGACATCCAGGGCGCCCCCAGGAGGACTATTAAAGGGGCTTCGACCCCTCTACTTTAGACACAACTGCTAAAAGTGATTCTAAGCATTCTGACTGACGACAACACTCTAAGGACGAGGCTCTATGACTGGGAGGCTGCAGGAGGAAGTGCACGACACTTCGGAGGTCCAGATCGGCCGAATTTCAGATTCTTGTTCGGTTTGCTTTTATTTGTTACCTACTTAACTTTCAATATTGTTGCTTGTAGCTATACACTGTAAGACGGGTTTTCTTTGTTGGGTTCTCCCGGCATAAAACAATAAAAATGCAGCAGAAACAAGAACCCACGAGCAATCCATGTGAAAGAAAACTCGTACAAAGCTATCTATCTGATAGATTTATCTACTGTGTATACCTTTGGAGCGTGCCCTTTGCGTATCCCGCTCATCCAAGAAGTGTCGGATCTCTTGCACGTTCAAATGTCCGTGCCTCTATTCATATCCACACGGACACAATCTCTCAACTTCGGAAGAACTACCTTAGTTGTGCTAGCAACTTGAGGTAGTTCGAAAACACCAAGAACTCTACAGTTGAGTTTCGGCCAAGAGTGGAAGAGAGGAAGAGGAGAGGAAAGGAAGAAGAAAGCACACTTAGTCCCTTTCGAAAATGACTTGACCCCTTTTTATATTCATCCCATGAATACCAAGAGTCATTTGTCTCTTTGCCTTCCCTTCATTAAAGCCAATAAAGAGCACATCTTTCCATGTGACTCTTCACCTTCCCTTCATCCAATGAAGAGAGACCTTTCTCTTTCCTGCATGCAAATCCGACCGGACCTCTCGAGCTTCCGACTCGGTCTCCCGACCAAGTCTCCCGAGTGGCGAGCTCCGACTGCCGAGTGCTAAGCCCCGACTGCCGAGTGCCGACCCAGTCTGCCGAGTTCCGACTCAGTCCATCGAGCTTCGACTCAGTCTGCCGAGCTCCAACTCAGTCTGCCGAGCGCCGATCTCCCGACCTGTGCCCCCGAGTTCCCAACTCGAGCTCAGATCTCCCGAGTTCCCAACTCGGGCTCGGACTTCTGAGTTCTCCAACTCGGGCTCGGACTCCCGAGTTCCCAACTCGGGCTCGGACTCCCGAGTTCTCCAACTCGGGCTCGGACTCCCGAGTTCTCCAACTCGGGCTCGGGCCTCCCGAGTTCCCACTCGGGCTCAGGCCTACCGATAGAATTTCCCGAAGCATTGTGTCCTTTGTGTGTGACCCAATAGGTTCTTGCGACGTTGGCAATGCGTCTAAACACTTTAGACACATAAGAAATGAGCGGCATCTAGCAATGCATCATTGCTACCCAAGTAACAAGAAAAGTCGAGATCCGACTAAACCTCCGTGACTATGATAGTGTATGACCTTGCCCTTCTATCCTTGATATCTAGATTGACCAATGAGGCATAGACCATGTCATCCTCAATCAATTTTGTGTTTCTTGATCCCCGAGTAGACTCACTCAAACAAATGAGCTCAATATCTCATATTGACTCATTTGAGCATGACCATGCGTTTTAGTAGTCCTACTCGATCAAGGGGCCCACAGATATCACTTCCGTCATATGGGAGGGAAAGATCCCATCTACATCACTCACATCCCTCCGCATAATTCATTACATACCCAGTGATCGCCTTTATAGTCCACCTTGTTACGGGTGACGTTTGACGATACCAAAGTACATAACTCCTTATCTTGGGAACCATGGTGACTTCAGATCTAAGGACTATTCATACCAATAGTCACATGAGAAAGTCTATGACACTCATATGACAATCTATGAAACTTTCTCATGGCGGGTCATTCAGTACACATTCTCCAATGTATACCTATGTGTCAACTTGATATCACATATCCATGACTTGTGAGCTCAAGTCATCAGTTGACCTACATGCTAGTCTCCATGCATTAATATTGTCCCTGAATATTAATGCTCGACTAGGAATAATTTAGTGTAGTGTTCTCTACATTATCTCACTATCGATTCAACCAATCGATATAATGTAGATAAGAACCTACTACACAAGGACATTATTATACTTAGTCATTCGGCACAGAATACAAAGTAAGTATAATAACCAAAATGCCTTTATTAATAATAGAATATGATACAAAATGCCTCTAGTCAATCATCACATGATTGGCTCTAGGGCTCCTACTAACATTCTCCGCCTCCGGAAATTTTAGAAAGGAGACCAATAGTGGACTCACGCCGAGTACATAGGCCTTGGACGTACCGACCCTGGGGGGTTGGGAACTAAGTAAATAAATCCCGCTGTGTCCTTGTGTATTATTTTTCTTTTTCTGTTTTACTTTTCCGCTGTGCTACTAACTCTGATCTTAGAATGTTCGAAAGATTTACAAAGTTTACCGAAAGATTTTCATGGTCGATATTCACCCCCCTATCGACGGCACCGATCCTACAGGAACGTTGTCGGTCGATAGAGGGAGGGGTGAATATCGACTCGTAAAACTTTTCGGAATTTTATCGGAAACCGTCTTTCTATCAGGGTTAGTACGTAGCAGAAATAATAAAATAAAAGAAAGACAAAACACAAAATAAACACACGGTATTTACTTGGTTCCCAACCCCCCAGGGTCAGTACGTCCAAGGCCTAAGTACTCAATCATGAGTCCACTAATGGTTGTTAGTAATATGAGAGAAGTGTCCTAAGGCAATCGCCTTATGATTGTAAATATTTATTTTAATAAATGAATATTCACTATTTGAGTATACATGTCTGTGTATTTGATTGGGATCTTAAACTCATTTACTGAATGTCCACAATACAATTCACAGCATGAGGAAATTTGTGATGAATTCACAACTAGTGATTATCTCTACATGTGCAATTGTGAAGTATTGAAATTGTCCCTAGTCGATGAATTGATAAATAAGGACACTATCAATTCTGTTGAGACTAGCATGAGTTATTCTCTAATCAGCTGTTTCTCACTGGCTGGTGACATTGGGATGCCCGGAGATAAACATGAATGCTAGTTAAGGGAACTAGTTCATTGGAGTGACTGGCTGTAAAACTTCACATGGTAGTCTACATATAGATATGTCAATGAAGTTCTTACTGCAGCTTAAGTGCGATGCTCCTTTGACTTGCGGTGTTCAAGTCATCTTGGTCATGAAGACATATACTTTGACATCTTAAGCAAGCATCTCCAAGGAGGTGTGGACCCAGGATGATTAGGTATAAGCCGAAGTGCCCGAAGATGTTTAAACAGCCTACAAAGGATTCACCACTCCTTGCGAGGAGATGTATACCCAAGGCCTATCGTCGGATTGTTACTCGAAGCCTCTGGCCAGAGCATGACATGTTCAGAGTATGAATCTCTAAAATACATGAGAGTAATTAGAATCAATTGGACGAGAAAGACATTACTTGGGCTAGGTGTGACGTAGTCAGCCTAGTGGGGACTAACACACAGACCGTGTCCTGAACCAAGTGGGTATAAGATGGTGAAGGGAATGAGGCATGATTCATTAGAGCTGCTTAAGGGTTTCAGAATTAATTCTGAGGTCAACCATTGATCTTTCGATTAATTGGGGATCATGATGTACTACTAGGTGTCACTCATGATCGTTCTATAATTAGTTGATTATAGACGGCCAACATAAATCGAAAGCCTATTTAGTCACACGTACAACGAGTAATCTGAGGGATTTAAAACGAGTTGAAAATTAGATTTTCTGATCAAGAGAGATAAGTCGAATCTGAATTTTTCAGAGACGCAACGGAAGCATAAAATGGCTAAGTCTTTTGAAGACTTATTGGACGAATTAAATGAGTTTAATTCATATGATTTCGGCTTGGGTTTGGCCGGCCACAATAAGAGGGAGAACCAAATTGTTTGGTTCAAATTATAAAGTAAATCGCGCGTGGTTTGTTTTATAAAATTATGATAAAGAAATTTATATAAAGAGATTTATTTTTCATGGAAATTAAAATGAACCATGGATTGGTTTATTTTATTTTATAAAATCAATAATGGATTGATTTACCATGATAAAGAAATTTATATAAAGAGATTTATTTTTCATGGAAATTAAAATGAACCATGGATTGATTTATTTTATTTTATAAAATCAATAATGGATTGATTTACCATGATAAAGTTATTTATATAAAGAAATTTATATAAAGAAATTTATATAAAGAAATTTCTTTCCATAAGAAAAGGGAGACATGGTTGTTTTTATCATAAATTAAATTATAATAAAAACTTGGCATGATGGAATAATTTATAGAAAAATTTATATGATAAATTTCTTATGAAAATTTATTCCATAAAAAGGAGACTTGATGATTGAGAGGCTACTATATAAAGGAACCAAGGCAAGGCTTGGAGATTAATCTAAGAGATATAGAAATAAGCCCTCTCTCTCTCTCCTTCTCTCCCTCTCCCTCCTCTAGTGCCGCCGGCCCTAAAAAGGGGGACCCCTTTGCCGTGAGCTTCATACACCAAGAAGCTGCTGTGAGAAGAAGAAGAAGCGGGCGCGACTCCTTCCTCCCCGGAATCTTGATTCCGTTCTTCGTTTGGTGGTTAGTTTTCCCATCTCTCTCTTGGTATTCTTGTCGTGCCTTTGGTGAATCTAGTAGTTCTTGTCGGCACGAAACTCGTGGCTTTGTGAAGTCATCCCGAAGAAAACTCGGCGTGGACGCGAATAGAGGCGGAGCTTCCAAGGGACGCTACGGTTGGATCTCGTCCCTTACTTCGAGTTACGCGAGGTATCAAGTAAATTAGTTTACTTTCTACAAAATTTTAATTTATGATCATGTCTACACAATATAAGGTTGCATGCTAGATACGTGGTTAAAATAATTTGAGAAATTATTTATGCTAAACCTTCCGCTGCACGTAATTAAATTTTAAAATTACGAACCCGTATCCATGTCAACATGCACCTGGTCCCAACAATGGTCTCCTTTTCGAACTTTCCGGAGGCGAAGAAACCTATCTTACAATTCAGGTTACAAGCAAAGAATATGTAAATTAAATTCGTAAATAAAAAGCAAACCAAAACAAGAACTCGGCCAACTCTGGAAGTCCGAAGTGCCGCGCACTTCCTCCTGGAGCCTCTTTGGTCGCAGAGCTTCGACTTGAGCACGTTTGCTTCACACAAGTTGCTTTAGCGAATGTGAGAATTGATGTTCTACGTTGAGGGGTCGAACCCCTTTATATAGTGCCTTCTCGGACGCCTGTATGCTCTTGGGCACCTGCCACGTTGCGGTCAAATTTCATCTGAACCGCTGAAGTCGCAGCGAGGATAATTCCTTCTTTCCCAGGCGCCTGGGAAAGGCATGTTGGGAGCCTGATTTGAATCAGGTGCCCAGGAACCCTCTTCCCAGGCAGCTTTGCTTTTGTGTTTCGTTCTCCTATCTTACCTCCAACTCCAGGTACCTGCAAGACAACAAAACACACAACAAAACAAATATTCTTAGCCTTAATGGTTGGTTCTGTCTTTGGATTTCACCTGAAACTCTATGTTGAACCGACGCCTAATGTTCCCTTCCCTAGGGAACATGCCCTCACCTACTCCACACTTGGAGAAGTTATCATTGCCAACCGAAACCTCCGATTGGACTTTCGCTCTGCCTCCGAGAACCTAAATCTCGAGACATCCAACCTCAACCCATCTCTACTTCTGTTCGTGATTCCTGCTCGACTAAAGCTTTTGCCAACCGAGACCTCCGACTGGACTTTTGCTCGACCTCCGAGAACTCGGATCTCGAGAAGTCCGACGTCGACCCGTCTCTACTTTTGTCCACCATCCTCGCTCGGCTAAGACTCCGTTGCCCAATCCCCGACCAGGACTTAGTGCTCAGTCCCCCGGACCAAGACTTCGTGCCCAGCTTCACTCACCAAGACTTAGTCCACCTAGATTCACTCACTAGGACCCAACTTCACTCACCAGGATTTGGTTCACCTAGCTTCATTCACTAGGATTTCCTTCACCTAACTTCCCTTGCTAGGACCGGGCTTCACTTACCAGGATTTAGTTCACCAAAATTACTACTTTGCTAGTCATCATGATCCTGACTAGACTTCCTCCAATCTTCAGGTAAATATTATCTCACACCTCAAGTCCGGTGTGGTTTTAATCCCTTGGTCAAATTGACCTGTTGTGACCGGGTGCATGTTGACATGGATGCGGGGTCATAATTTTTAAATTTAATTACGTGCAGCGGAAGATTTAGCATAAATAATTTCTCAAATTATTTAACCACACATCTATCATGCAACCTTATGTTGTGTGGACATGATCATATACTTAAAATTTTGCAGAAACGTAAACTAATTTACTTGTTACCTCGCGTAACTCGAAGAAAGGGACGAGATCCAACCGTAGCGTCCCTTGGAAGCTCCGCCTCTATTCGGGTCCACGCCGAGTTTTCTTCGGGATGACTTCGCAAAGCCACGAGTTTCGTGCTGACAAGAACTACTAGATTCTCCAAAGGCACGACAAGAATACCAAGAGAGAGATGGGAAGACTAACCACCAAACGAAGAACGGAATCAAGATTCCGAGAAGAAGGAAGGAGATGCGCCCGCTTCTTCTTCTTCTTGCAGCAATTTCTTGGTGGATGATGCTCACGACAACAAAGGGATCCTCCTTTTAGGGCCGGCGGCACTAGAGGAGGGAGAGGGAGAGAAGGAGAGAGAGAGAGGGCTTATTCCTAGATCTCTTGGATTGAGAATCAAGCCTTGCCTTGGTTCTTTTATATAGTAGCCTCTCAACCACCAAGTCTCCTTTTTATGGAATAAATTTTCATAAGAAATTTATCATATAAATTTTTCTATGAATTACTCCATCATGCCAAGTTTTTATCATAATTTAATTTATAATAAAAACAATCATGTCTCCCTTTTCTTTATGGAAAAAAATTTCATAAGAAATTTATATAAATTTTTTTTCTTATCATGGAAAATCAATTCATAATTGATTTTAAAAAATAAAATAAACCATTCAAGCTTATTTTATTTTCCATGAAAATAATAAACCAAAACCTTGGTTTATAAAATTTATATTATCCATAATTTTATAAAACAAACCACACTTGGTTTATTTTATAACTTGAACCAAACAACTTGGTTCTCCCTTTGATGTGGCCGGCCAAAACAAAGAGGGTGGGGACCCTCTTTGGCCGGCCAAACTCAAGCCAAGGCCATACGAATTAAACTCATTTAATTCATCCAATAAGTCTTCGAAAGACTTAGCCATTTTATACTTCCGTTGCGTCTCTGAAAAATTCAGATTCGACTTATCTCTCTTGATCGGAAAATCCAATTTTCAACTCGTTTTAAATCTCTCGGATTACTCGTAGTGCGTGTGACTAAATAGGCTTTCGATTTATGTTGGCCGTCTATAATTCATCAATTATAGAACGATCATGAGTGGCACCTAGTAGGTCATCATGATCCCCAATTAATCGAAAGATCAACGGTTGACCTCAGAAATTATTCTGAAACCCTTCAGCAGCTTTAATGAATCATGCCTCATTCCCTTCACCATCTTATACCCACTTGGTTCAGGACATGGTCTATGTGTGTCAGTCCCCACTAGGCTGACTACGTCACACCTAGCCCAAGTAACGTTCTCTCGTCCTATGGATTCTAATTACTCTCATGTATTTAAGAGATTTATACTCTGAACATGACATGCTCTGGCCAGAGGCTTTGAGTAACAATCCGACGATAGGCCTTGGGTATACATCTCCTCGCAATGAGTGGTGAATCCTTTGTAGGCTGTTCAAACATCTTCGGGCACTTCGGCTTATACCCAACCTGTTGGTGCAAGTTGCATCAATGATATTCCTCTTTAAGTGTTTTAATGTTTGACAATATACTTAAGTCAGTGATACACTAAATAGACAAAGGGGAGTAAGAGAGAAGTAACCTTAGCTGAAGAAAAGTCCTAGTTGATCTAGGCATCGAAACCCTAAGTCCCAGCGAAGGGATGCTGGGCACCTAGCAAAGGGTTGCTAGGTATCAAAACCTCAAGACCTAGCGAAGGGCTGCTAGGCACCTAGCGAAGGGCTGCTAGGTATCGTAACCTTAAGACCTAGCGAAGGGCTGCTAGGCACCTAGCGAAGGGCTGCTAGGAGTCGTAACTGTAAGACCTAGCGAAGGGCTGCTAGGCACCTAGCGAAGGGCTGCTAGGAGTCGTAACCCTAAGACCTAGCGAAGGGCTGCTAGGCACCTAGTGAAGGACTACTAGGCATAGAAGACCTAGCGAAGGATTGCTAGGCACCAGGCGAAGGACCGCTTGGTAACAAAGACCTAGCGAAGGGCTGCTAGGCACCTGGCGAAGGACTGCTAGGAAATGAAGACTTGGTCCAAGGGACTAAAGCAACTTAGCTGAGCGATGACTAAGGACAGGAGTAGAGACGGGTCAGGGTTTGGGCGTCTCGAGATCCGGAGTAATCGGAAGCTAAGTAAAAGTCCACCCGAAGGGCTGGGTGGCAACCGTCTCCTGAAAGGAGTAGGTGAAGGGCGAGTTCTAGGGGATAGGAACTCGTGCCGGTTCGACCTAGGGTTTCGTGCAAATCCGAAGTCCGAACCAAGTCCTTAAGCCTAATATTATATGTATACATGCTTTGTGTTTGTGTATCTTGCAGGTAACAAGAACCGGAGACAAAGCAAACAAGGTAACCAGTTTGCAGCCTTAAGGAGGGCGCCCCAGTGTTGAGGGCGCCCTCACCAACCAGGGCACCCTGAACAGCCAGGGCGCCCTGAGCCAAGTGTAAAAACATAGTAAATGTGAAGCAGGCAGAACAGGTGTCATGCAGGGCGCCCTGAGCGTCTGGGGCGCCCTGGTTCAAAGTTGTATGTGCAGTTTCGAACTCAAAACACAGATAAGCCATCATGAAGGCGCCCTGGAGGTCCGGGGCGCCCTGGTCAACGATCTTATCACCAGCGACGAGGTAGGCGCAAGGATAAGAGTTGACCGAGTCTTCCGGGGTGCCCCCAGCGTCCAGGGCGCCCCCAGGAGGCCTATATAAGGGGCTTCGACCCCTCAGCTTCAGACACAACTTCCAAGAGCAATTCTGATCATTCCGACCGACGACAACGTGCTAGAAACAAGGCTCTACGACCAGGAGGCTCCAGGAGGAAGTGCGCGGTACTTCGGAGGTCCAGATCGGCCGAGTTTCAAGTTTCTGTTCGGTTCGCTTTTATTTATTCTGCACTTAACTTTTATATTATTGCTTGTGATTGTAAACTGTAAGACGGGTTTTCTCCGCCTCCGGAAATTCCGGAAAGGAGACCATTAGTGGACTCACGCCGAGTACATAGGCCTTGGACGTACTGACCCAGGGGGGTCGGGAACCAAGTAAATAAATCCCGCGTGTCCTTGTATTATTGTTTTCTTCGTTTTGTTTGTTTTCCGCTGCTACTAACTCTGAATCTAGAACGAAGATCCGAAAGATTTCCGAAAGGTTTTTCGTAATCGATATTCACCCCCCCTCTATCGACGGCACCGGTCCTACAGTTGGTATTAGAGCCGAGCCGCTCTTCACCGGACTAACCGCCGACGGAGCAAAGACGCCAGGAGTTGAGGGGGAGCCCAGGGGTGAATCAGGTATATTTTAATTTTAAAATGTCCAATTTTAAATTCCATATTATCTGTTTCACATGCAAGGAGAGAGGGCACTACAAAAACCAGTGCCCTACTCGTAAGATTCGGTCTACATCACCGGTGGCGAAGGAGGCACCAGCGCCAGGAAACCGGAGGGACAAAAGCCATATCAGATGCTTCAAGTGCGAAAAATACGGGCATTTCAAAAATAAATGTCCGGCGAAGGTACGCAAGATTTACATTCCAAAAGTTGTACAATTTCCTGCACTATCCTTAGATAATTCAGTTAATTTTTCTGAAAAATTAAATTTACTGCATAGTAGATTAAATATTTTGCATGATAAATTACAAAATGTGAATACAACTAAAATATCAGAAATTAATTGTTTAATTCAAAATATCAATTCAGAAATTTCTAATATTAATTCTGAAAATATTAATTCTGAAAATATTAATTCTGAAAATATTAATTCTGACAAAATTAATTCTGATAATTTATCTGATAAAATTAATTCTGATAAAATTAATTCTGATAATCTTAATTCAGACAAAATTAATCCTAAGGATAATTTGGAATTCAAATTTGAAAATCCTAAGGATAGTTCCGAATTCAAATTTGAAAATCCTAAGGATAATTCGGAATTCAAATTTGAAAATCCTAAGGATAAATCCGAATTCAAATTTGAATATCTTAAGGATAATTCAGAAATTAATTGTGAAAATCTTAAAGAAAATCTAGATAATATTGAAAATATATCTGAGGATAATTTTGTAGTTAAAATCTCCTAGATAATAACTTAATCATAGATAATATTGAATATTACTATAAAACTTTAACTAGTGACCCAATTTACTCCACCTACTGTGAGAATAATGAAAAATCTAATATTGAGGAGGATATAGAATTTTCTAAAATAAAGGCCCTAATTAATGATAATTACAAAAATTCAAATAAATCAAAATTATTAGAAAAACTTGAAAAGAAAGATAAGAATGAAGAAGAAATTTTTGAAATAATGAAAATGATGAATTTAAACCCACAATTATTAATTAATCATCATAACCTTAATTGAATTATTCAGTTAAATTCAAATCAATTCAAATTAATTCAAATAATTCATTTAAAGTTGAATCAATTTAAATAATTTAAATTAAATTCGAATTAATTAAATCTTAATTATTTAAATTCAAATTAAATTCGAATTAATTAAATCATAATTATTTAAATTCAAATTAAATTCGAATTAATTAAATCATAATTATTTAAATTCAAATTAAATTCGAATTAATTAAATCTTAATTATTCAAATTAAATTCGAATTAATTAAATCTTAATTATTTAAATTCAAATTAAATTCGAATTAATTAAATCTTAATTATTTAAATTCAAATTAATTAAATCTTAATTATTTAAATTCAAATTAAATTTGAATTAATTAAATCTTAATTATTCAAATTAAATTCGAATTAATTAAATCTTAATTATTTAAATTCAAATTAAATTCGAATTAATTAAATCTTAATTATTTAAATTAAATTCGAATTAATTAAATCTTAATTATTTAAATTCAAATTAAATTCGAATTAATTAAATCTTAATTATTTAAATTCAAATTAAATTCGAATTAATTAAATATTAATTATTTAAATTAAATTCGAATTAATTAAATCTTAATTATTTAAATTAAATTCGAATTAATTAAATCTTAATTATTTAATTTCAAATTAAATTCGAATTAATTAAATCTTAATTATTTAAATTCAAATTAAATTCGAATTAATTAAATCATAATTAAATATTAATTAAATTTAAATTAAATCTTAATAATTCAAATTCGAATTAATTAATTTTTAATAATTCTAATTCGAATTGATTAATTCTTAATAATTCAAATTCTAATCAATTAAATAAATAAGTCTAAATAATTCAAATTAATTCAACTTTAATTAATTCAACATCAATTAATTAATCCTTAATCATTATAATCTCCAATTAATCCTTAAATAACTTAACTTGAACTAAACTAAAACCTTACCCAAACCGCAACAATTAAATTAATAACATTAAATATGTCAAAGTGGGTTGACATATTCGCGGGTTCACACGACATGTATCAAATCGGAAATTTGATACATTTTTAGAAACTTAAATAAAATGCCTTGTACTTGTTAGACTCATGCATAACTGCCATGACATGCATTTGCTATGCTTTTAAAATATATGACATGTCATTCATATTTAAATTTTATGTATATATTAGACCGGCTATAGGAAAAAGAATAATTGAAACTTGATTAACCTAGTATTGGGTGGAGGTGAGATAATAGTACGTTAGGGAAGCCATCTTGGCGGAACTAGCCGAAGCTACCGATCCAAGACCCAAACTAGTTAGACCAGAATTTTTCAAAAAGTAATTTTGAAAATGAAATTTCATTAAAAGACTTTGTCAAGGAAAGGGTGGATGATCCCATAAGGCTACGGCCAAAGAAGGCCTAGTGCCTCGCCAAGACCTGGAAGCCAATTTTGAAATTCAAATTCAAGTTACTTCTTGTCAAATTCAAATCTAACACAAGCTTCAATTAAATCTTAGAATTAAAAATAAATTAAAGAAAAATGATTCAAGCATCTCACAATACACTTATAAGGCAATCATGCTTGTTGTATTAATACATTTAAAATGAGTGAGATGTTAAGGACTAATAAATTGAAAAATATTTTTCAAAATTGTTTTTCAAAATCATTAGAATATTTTTCTAAAAATATATTTTCAAAATAGTGCTTCAACATAGTAATGTTTTTATGGAATTCATGCTTGTCTGATTGAATACACATGTTATACTTTTTCTAAAATTATATCCTTTCAAAAATTGTTTGACTCACTCAATTAGACACAAGCCTCTTAGGACAACACTAAAGTTCCTTAAGGCACTTAGATAGAGTCAAACGGTGTTGGATGCAGGGGGAGTGTTTTTCTCTTTATTAAAAATACTTTTCGAATTATCGGTTCTTTGACTTTGATAAACCCTAAAGACACAAAGGAAAGGTCCACTTTATGATCTTTAAGGACTCCTAGGACGTGTCAAATTTAGGGGGAGTCTAACAAGTTGTATCATGTATATATCCTCAAGCAGGTTTCCATTAAGGAAATCTGTTTTCACATCCATTTGCCATATCTCATAATTATAATGAGCTGCTATGGCCAGGAGCATCCGAATGGATTTGAGCATAGCTACTGGCGAATAGGTTTTGTCATAATCAATTCCTTGTTTCTGACGATATCCTTTTGCCACTAATCTAGCCTTAAAGGTAACAACATTACCTTCTATGTCGGTTTTCTTCTTGAAAACCCACTTGCACCCTATGGGCTTAATCCCTTCAGGTGGGTTAACCAAGTCCCATACTTGATTTTGGTACATGGAATCCATTTCCGACTTCATGGCTTCATGCCATTTGTCCCTTTCTGAACTTTTCAGAACATCTTCATAACTTATAGGTTCGTCATCGCTAATGAGTAACACGTCGTTCGATTCACTTATGAGAAATCCGTATCTCTCTGGAATATTGCGTGTCCTATCAGACCTACGAAGATGTGGTGTTATTTTAGGTTCAACTGATAGCTCATCATCATGAGTTCTCCGTTGTGGGTCTTGACTAGGTGTCTCTGTAATGTCTATTGGAGTTGCTTGAACTTCTTCAAATTCAATGTTACTCCCACTGTTTTCTTGTAAAAGAAATTCTTTTTCTAGAAATACAGCATGCCATGAAACAAACACCTTTTGTTTCAAGGGATGATAGAATTGGAAACCCTTCGTTTCCTTAGGGTATCCAATAAATAGACATTTATCAGACTTAGCATCCAATTTGTCTGATACAGTCCGCTTCAGAGACTACCTTGGTCGGGACTCTGTTTAGCAAGTAAACAGCTGTCTTAAGTGCATAGCCCCAAAAGGATTTTGGAAGAGTTGCATGATTCATCATAGATCTAACCATGTCCATCAATGTTCGATTACGCCTCTCAGATACACCATTATGCTGTGGTGTATACGGCGGAGTCCATTGAGACAATATCCCATTGTCCCTCAGATAATCTTGAAACTCTTGACTTAAGTATTCACCACCCCGATCGGATCGAAGTATCTTAATACTTTTGCCAAGCTGTTCTCTACTTCACTTCTGAACTCTTTAAATTTCTCAAAGGCTTCAGATTTGTGTCTCATTAAGAACACATACCCGAATCGTGAGTGATCATCGATAAAGGTAATGAAGTAGCTATAGCCTCCTTGTACAAGAGTTGACATTGGTCCACATACATCAGTATGTATTAGACCAAGCAATTCTCCCACTGGTTTACCTTTTCCGGAAAAGGGTAATTTGGCCATCTTGCCTTTTAAGCATGATTCACATGTATCAAATGAACCGGGTTCAAATGATTCCAGAATTCCACATCGGTGTAATTTGGTCATGCGTTTCTTACTTACATGGCCAAGACGACAATGCCATGTATAGGAGTCTATTTGATTATCTATTCGAGCACGTTTATTGCTAACTTCGATATTGAAAACGTCACCGGATAAATCTAATGTGTAGATACCATTGCACAAAGTTCCGGTCCCATAAAGAACATTATTTAAAGTTATGTATCAACAATTGTTACTAAAAGTTAAATGATAACCTTTTTCATTCAAGCATGAAATAGATACAATGTTCTTTATTAATGAAGGAACAAAATAACAATTATCCAATTCTAAGACACGTCCAGCAGGGAGCTTTAGCAAATATGTTCCAATGGTAACAGCAGCAATCTTTGCTCCATTTCCAACTCGCAAATTCGCTTCTCCCATGATGAGTCTTCTTCTATTCCTTAGCCCTTGTATGTCATTACATATATGTGAGCTACACCCAGTATCAATTACCCAGGTGTTTGAGGAAATAGAGTGACATTCAATAACGAAGATACCTGAAGAGGATGGGGCATCGGTTGCCTTCTTCTTCAAGGACTCAAGATAAACCTTGCAGTTTCTTCGCCAGTGACCCTCCTTGCCACAGTGATGGCAAGTGCCTTTTGGGGTATTTTCAGTCTTTTTGTACTTTTTCTTCTTTCCCTTATTCTGTTCTTTGGCTTTCCTCTTAGAACCTTTCTTTGAGGAACCAACTAACAGTACTGTCTTCTGATCCTGCTTCACAGAAGGCTCTATAGTCTTCAGCAGGTTGAGCAACTCAGGAATGGTAGTCTCCAGCTTGTTCATCCGATAGTTCATCACAAATTGTGAATAACTTTTGGGCAAACAATACAGAATTAAGTCAATACTTAGTTCATGATCCATTGTAAAACCGAGTGTGCCCAGTCGCTCAATGTACCCCAACATCTTCAACACAAACTGTGAGACAGAAGTGCCTTCCTGCATCTTAGAGGTGAAGAGGAGTCTGGAGACCTCAAACCTTTCGGATCTCGCCTGCTCGTCAAATAACTCATGAAGATGATGGTATAAGCATCCATATGCTCATGCTGGTTTTGCAGCTCAGGTACCATAGAGGCTAGCATGATGCAACTCGCAAGTTCAGAATCGGTCACATGTTTCTGATAGGCCACTAACTAGTCTGGAGTTGCATCTTCTGGAGGACGGTTGGGAAGTTGATCTTCAAGGACATAAGCAAGCTTTTCTGCCTTGAGGACTATCCTCAGGTTTCGAAGCCAGTCCATGAACTTTGGCTCAGTCAGTTTATTGGTGTCCAAAATGGAACGCAAATTCAGAGAAGACATGATCAAGTGATTATCCTAGAAATACAAATTGAGCTTATGTGAGAAGAATGATAAAGAATGCATCAACATACATTAATTAAATCCTATTTATTTTTCGAATTGAATAACCCTTTTTATCAATTCGGGAGATCGTAGGAACATCTCCAAATAGGTTGATATCCAACCATAGATAAGAACAACCATCGCTGTGGCCATCAAGTTATTCTTAGCTATGAAGGTAGGTAATTATACCGATTACATATCACATATATATAACTACCACTTTATGCTATCAACTAATTGAATGTTTGTATAAATCATTGGGTTGTTAACTCATTAACAAGTATGCAACAATATACATAGCACCCAATTGCACCTCTCTTCACATCGACCTTGGCTGTGGCACAACAAATCGATGCTCCAAGCTTAAGGCTGACCCATTAATCAAGAAATAGTTTTAATATGGTTGGAGCTCATTCAACCGTTTAGTCAGGCATGATGTGTCCAACAACCAAAATTAAGGATTGACCTCTGACTCTAACTATATTAATCATAAACTAATTCCATGGTTTGAACATGTTGAGGTTCAAGCCGGGCATGGATGTGTCCATCAACCCAAACGAGAAACAAAACTCTGGTTCTAACCATATTAATGGAAGGTGTTGGCCTTAATATTTTGTAAGGGGTTTTGGGTCTCATCCTTTTCTTTCTAAGCACATTCATGACATATAATTATGTCATGTACTAACGATTTCCTTAATAAAGTATGTATGTGACTTAATTTATCAAGTCTCATAAATTGAATTAGGAACCGGATTTCCTAATTCTAATTTCATACTTTATTCAAGGAATTGTTTTGGGAAACAATTTCCTAAATTGTCATAATCAATTTTGGAAATAATATGTTTAAGACTTTGATTTCTCTAAATCAAATCTTATTAAATTAAGAGACAGATTCCCTTAATTCAACCACATATTATTTTCATGAAAAGCTTATTTAAGAAAACTCTATAGGAAATAATTTTCTTAATTAATTTTAGAGACAACAATATGTAAGAGCATCTCCTCTTAAATCAAATAAGGAAATTAACGTTTGAGAATCACCTCAAAATTTCCAAGATTTGATTACATATTTTATTTATGGACTAATTAATCACAACAAATTATTTTCTTTGGGTGGCTCCCGGAGGCTCAGATACCCAAAGAAAAGAAATTTGTTGTAAATCTAATTTGGCCCGCTCCCCGAGCGTAGCCAAATTAAACATGACAATTTTATTCAAAATGGAAAATTAAATTACAACAACTAACTTTAAATTGGACGGCTCCCCGAGGCTCAATCCAAAATAAAGAATTTTGTTAATAATTTAAAACCAATTTGAATTTAATTGTCAATTAATTATCCATAAATTTGTCTAGACTTTCTTGAAAGAAAGTGCCCAAAATTGCGAGAATTCCATAATAGGTTTTCAGAATAATTGTAAGTTTCTGGTACAAAGAAAACTTACATATTTCCAAAATTGGAAAGTTTCCAAAAATGGGAAGTTTTCACAATTATCATAAAATTTTAGAAACTAGGATATTTCAAAAGTTTGCGAAATCTCATGAGGATTTCCAAACTTTGAAATTCCTAAATCTAAAATTTATCATAATTGGAAAATTTTTCCAAAATTGAGATCATGACAAAGTTTTCCGCAAAACAATTATATGATTATGTCGAACACTAACCAGCTCTGATACCACTGTTGGGACCGGGTTCATGTTGACATGGATGCGGGTTCATAATTTTTAAATTTAATTACGTGCAGCGGAAGATTTAGCATAAATAATTTCTCAAATTATTTAACCACACATCTATCATGCAACCTTATGTTGTGTGGACATGATCATATACTTAAAATTTTGCAGAAACGTAAACTAATTTACTTGTTACCTCGCGTAACTCGAAGAAAGGGACGAGATCCAACTGTAGCATCCCTTGGAAGCTCCGCCTCTATTCGGGTCCACGCCAAATTTTCTTCAGGATAACTTCGCAAAGCCACGAGTTTCGTGCCGACAAGAACTACTAGATTCTCCAAAGGCACGACAAGAATACCAAGAGAGAGATGGGAAGACTAACCACCAAACGAAGAACGGAATCAAGATTCCGAGAAGAAGGAAGGAGATGCGCCCGCTTCTTCTTCTTCTTCCGGCAACTTCATGGTGGATGAAGCTCACGGCAACAAAGGGATCCTCCTTTTAGGGCCGGCGACACTAGAGGAGGGAGAGAGAGAGAAGGAGAGAGAGAGAGGGCTTATTCCTAGATCTCTTGGATTGAGAATCAAGCCTTGCCTTGGTTCCTTTATATAGTAGCCTCTCAACCGCCAAGTCTCCTTTTTATGGAATAAATTTTCATAAGAAATTTATCATATAAATTTTTCTATGAATTATTCCATCATGCCAAGTTTTTATCATAATTTAATTTATAATAAAAATAATCATGTCTCCCTTTTCTTTATGGAATAAAATTTCATAAGAAATTTATATAATTTTTTTTCTTATCATGGAAAATCAATTCATAATTGATTTTATAAAATAAAATAAACCATTCAAGTTTATTTTATTTTCCATGAAAAAATAAACCAAAACCCTTGGTTTATAAAATTTATATTATCCATAATTTTATAAAACAAACCACGCTTGGTTTATTTTATAACTGTTAAATCCGATACTTTTGAACGCGGTCCAGAAAAAAAAATCTTTCGGAAGAAGATTTACGGATTTCGAGATCCCAAACTAAAACTAAAGGGGTTATTCGCTTCAAAACTTAAGCCTTGAGGGCTTAAGTGTCAATAAATCCAAAACTTAAAGGGGGAGGATGTAATAAACTAAAGTACAGGGACTAAAATGCAAAGTTACAAACTTAAGCAACCCTAGAGTTCTTCTCTCCTCCGCCCGAACACTATCATTTTGCAACCCATCCTTTTCTCCGTCCACAGCCACCATCGAAGGCGCCTCCACGCGCATGGGAGATGAGGGTTTCTTGCGCTCTTCTTCTCGACCCGACGCCTACTCTCTGAGCGCAACACAAGCTGACCTTCTCTCGACTTATTCTTCTTCTTCCCCAACCCATTTGTTTTCTCTGATCGCCCTTCATCCAACGAAGGAGCCAGGGCTTCTCGGTATCCTTTCTCATCAAGTCGATTTTCATTCCTTCCCGATCCACAAGAGCAGAAGCGTCTGGTGGAGCTTCAGCTCCATCTAATCGACGACTCTAGGCTGTCTGCAAATAGGGCTCGCCGATGGATCACCTTGAGGGTAAGCTAGGGTTTTCTCTCTTATGCCTTGCCTAATCGTTCTTGATTTCCTCTTGGTAATGCATTTGTGGCACTGACGATCATTCGTGTGTTGGACGATTTTGTTCTGTCATAGGATTTATGGAAGGATATGTGGGTTTGTTCTACGGGCATGCTACAGAGCCTATTTGGAGCTGAGGATTGGGGGTTGCACTACCAAATCTGAGGTAAGGATTGTTGTTATTAAGGTGTTGTTTAATGGATTAATCAGTAAAGGGAAGTAGTGCTGATATAGATAACTGATTTTAATAGGAATTTAGTAGATGGTGTGGTTTTTTTTTCTTGATCTTGCGTTTTTGTTTTGCCATGGGAACACACGTTGGATTTGGGTCTTGAGATTTCCTAAACTGATCAAATGGGTTGATTGAGTTATTATGTTCGATTGCCTGTGACTTGTGGAGTTACTGTGAGTTTTGTTTTGATTCAGTATTAGGACATTATCAGTGTTGAGGTTTTGGGATTAGATCTGTTAGTAGGATTGAAGTTTATGTGTTGAGTTCTTGAGGAAGATCTGTAGTTATGAAGTTAGTGTGCTATTGGAGCCTATTCTTTCTTGGAATTGTTTGTTGTGTTTCATTTGCTTCTTTGGCTTCTGTGGGTAGTGTTGATCTTGAAAGATGATTGGTTTGTGGAGGGTGTTTGAGATCGGTCAGTGGTGTGCTATGTTCTTGAGATATTAAGAGCTCTTGTGATATGGAATTAAGGGTCAGCTTAACTATGGATTGTGGCTTTGTGAACTTGATTTGGACTTGGGTTTAGGCAATGCTCAATGATAGGTTTCAAGAATGGTTCTTGGAGTGGTTGGGTTTAGCTCCATGAGATTAAACCTAATTATAACTGTTGGGTTAATCCTAAAACGACTTGGCATTTTGTTTGGTTAGTACCAGTTGTTAGGATCGCTAAACTATATCCTTTGTTACAGGACCTTGTTGCTTTGGACTTTTGGACGGGAGGTTCTTTCTGATATAAGCATCTTACGATTGAGGTGGGTACCCTTTGACCTATCTTTATGATATTGTCATCTTGTTATGCATAGACTGTTATAGATAGCAGTAAGATCATACGCTATCCCTGTTTACTATGCCCGTTCTGGATACTTGTTATTTATCCCTGGTTATTATGCCTATTCTGGATACTTGTTATTTATCCCTGGTTATTATGCCTGTTCTGAAACTTGTTGGTTATCCCTGTTTATTATGCCTGTCCTGGAAACCTGTGGTTTATCCCTGAGTTATTATGCTATTAGTTCCTTACAGTATCAGGTAGTGTCATATCTATATGTATGCTTAGAGATCGTGATGTATCTCCTACCTTTGACCTTGAGGGATCTGTAGTTTTCGGCCAGTATACCTTATAGGTTACCTGTATTTCTTGTTATAGGATTTCAAACTGAGACCTAGTATACTGAGGACTTGGGAGGGAGGTATGTGTATCTATCATACACCATCCTTGCATTGTTGCATGCCGGCGATCAACGACTCCCTTATGGTTGAGCCTATCGTCTTCCGGTACATGATATGCACACACGGCCACTCATGGGTTAGTGGATACTGTTGGGTGTGTGCATTTGCTCTGTACTGCTCCGCTCGACCGCTCAGGGGTAGTGGTTTCGGAGCATGGTAGCAGGCGGAGATCCCGTCTCTTCCCATAGACCAGAGGAGATGAGAGCGACGCTCCCTCATATATACATGAGGTAGGGGGGCGGTCCCCCGCCAGCATCCTGTCCACTCGGTCACTCAGGAGCAGTGATGGCAGAGTGCGGACAGTGTCACAGCTCTACCCACTCGGCCGACACAGTATCGCCTGTCTCGGTGGCTTGACTGGAGTTAGGGGGTGACCATGGCATTGTACCATGTGCATATTTTGCATTGTGCATTGTTTGCTGCACTTGATTTCTGCACTTGTTTGACATGCATATTCTGGAGACTTGTTATCTGAGATTATATGTCTATTGATATTCCCTTGGTACTTATTACCCTCTTTACAGGTTAGATGGATTCAGGTATGTATCTACCTCAGTATGTTCAGTATTAGTCTTTCCTTACTGTTGATATGAGACTGTATTAGCGGAACTCTTATTGTTAGTATAACTTTCTATGCATATCTGTTGGGTATTCGCTGAGTTATGGACTCACCCCGTTGCCATATATTTTTATTTCAGGTTGAGATACTTGGAGTCGCCAGAAGAGCCCAGCAGCCAGTCCCTACCCATCGTGACGACATGGTTATGTGTTTGTACTGGGCAGTGTATTTGTTTCATATGTCCTTAGCGATTTGTATATGTATTTCGAGTGTGTCGTGTGCCCTAAGGGGTTGTTGTATTGGTTGTTCTATCCTAAGTCGGACCGGTCCGTAGTCAGGTATGAGTTACTTAGTTGTCTTGTGTTTTTAGGTTGTGTTTATCTATTTTGGAGGCCTGAGGCCCAATTAAACTGCGTGGTGATGTCATATAGGTTATGTGTATGTGTAAATTGTCCGCTGGACAGGGGAGGTGCTGTCCGATTTTCTATTGGATCAGCGGCTCCTAGGTCTCGGGGCGTGACAATAACTTGAACCAAACAACTTGGTTCTCCCTTTGATGTGGCCGGCCAAACTCAAGCCAAGGCCATACGAATTAAACTCATTTAATTCGTCCAATAAGTCTTCAAAAGACTTAGCCATTTTATGCTTCCGTTGCGTCTTTGAAAAATTCAGATTCGTCTTATCTCTCTTGATCGAAAAATTCAATTTTCAACTCGTTTTAAATCACTCGGATTACTCATAGTGCGTGTGACTAAATAGGCTTTCGATTTATGTTGGCCGTCTATAATTCATCAATTATAGAACGATCATGAGTGACACCTAGTAGTACATCATGATCCCCAATTAATCGAAAGATCAACGGTTGACCTCAGAAATTATTCTGAAACCCTTCAGCAGCTCTAATGAATCGTGCTTCATTCCCTTCACCATCTTATACCCACTTGATTCAGGACATGGTCTATGTGTGTCAGTCCCCACTAGGCTGACTACGTCACACCTAGCCCAAGTAACGTTCTCTCGTCCTATGGATTCTAATTACTCTCATGTATTTAAGAGATTCATACTCTGAACATGACATGCTCTGGCCAGAGGCTTTGAGTAACAATCCGATGATAGGCCTTGGGTATACATCTCCTCGCAAGGAGTGGTGAATCCTTTGTAGGCTGTTTAAACATCTTCGGGCACTTCGGCTTATACCCAACCATCCTGGGTCCACACCTCCTTGGAGATGCTTGCTTAAGATGTTAAAGTATAAGTCTCCATGACCAAGATGACTTGAACACCGCAAGTCAAAGGAACATCCCACTTAAGCTGCAGTAAGAACTTCACTGACATGTTTATATGTAGACTACCATATGAAGTTTTACAGCCAGTCACTCCAATGAACTAGTTCCCTTAACTAGCATTCATGTTTATTTCCGGACATCCCAATGTCACCAGCCAGTGAAAATCAGCTGATTAGAGAATAACCCATGCTAGACTCAACAGAATTGATAGTGTCCGTATTTATCAATTCATCGACTAGGGACAATTTCAATACTTCACAATTGCACATGTAGAGATAATCACTAGTTGTGAATTCATCACAAATTCTCTCACGCTGTGATTTGTATTTCGGACATTCAGTAAACGAGTTTAAGATCTCAATCAAATACACAGACATGTATACTCAAATAGTGAATATTCATTTATTAAAATAAATAATTACAATTATAAGGCGATTGCCTTAGGACAATTCTCTCATATTACTAACAAAACCCTGGGTTTTATTCACTCTGCCAAACATCAGATCCTATTTGACTAACCCTTTGTCAAATTGATCAAACCTGGGCTTATCCTACTAAACATAAGGTCCTGTTTGGTTTAACCCTTGATCACTTTGACTAACCCTTATCTTGTCAAATGTATATCGTTACTAACTTTAGTATATTGTCAAACATCGAAACTCTAGAGGACCAACAAAAACTAGGTGAACACCCTTCATTATGGTCAACATGGCCTCATCGTATAATGTCATTTTGGGTAGATCCATGCTAAACACATTCCAAGAAGTGGTTTCCATATTCCACCTAAAAATTAAATTCCTGATAGGAGACCAGATCGCCAATTGGTTTCAAGAAGATGCTACATGAACATTATTTAGACAGATTCTCACAAGAATAGGAGGGTCCTTGAAACCTTCCATGTCAGCTCGAAGGATCCTAATACTGAGGAAGAGAAAGGGGAATCGTACCGACCTGGCAAGCAAGAAGAGGTTCAGATTCATCCTCAGTAGAAAGATGGACCACTCGCATTCTGGCTGACCTGCCTCAAGGGTTAAAGGAGAAGCTGATGAGGTGCTCAGCCATCCATCATGATGTGTTTGCGTGGTCATCTAAAGAAATTGGAGGGGTTCCCCTTGACATTGACTACACATCACCTGAACATCCTCCCAGAAGCTTGACTAGTCAAGCAAAGAAGAAGACATTTTGGGGCAAAACAAAATCAAATAATTCATGAAGAAATCATAAAACTCCTACAGGCTAGGCATATTCAGAAAGTTCAGTTCCCGAGCTAGTTAGCTAATGTTGTATTAGTCTCTAAGCCAAGAGAGTGACTTAAATAAAGTCTGCCCAAAAGATTGCTATCCCTTATCTCGAATAGATCAGATGGTCAACACTACTTCAGGGTGTGAATACATCTGCATGTTGGATGCTTATCAGGGATACCACTAGGTCCCACTCACTCGGCAAAATCAGTAGAAGATTAATTTTGTCACTTCAGATAGAACATACTGCTATAATATTATGTTGTTCGACCTAAAGAATGTTGGAGCTACTTATCAAAGGATGATGGATAAGGTATTTTGATAACCAATTGAAAGAAATATTGAAGTATATGTCGACGATATCCTCATTACAACTGAGAAGGGTAAAGATACAATAGTCGACCTAGAAGAAACGTTCAAAACCCCAAACACTCGGTTTAAAATTAAATCCTAGTAAATATTTATTTGAGGCAAAGAATGGACGATTTCTGGAATATATGCCCCTCTCCTCGGGATCTCAAAGAGGCACAAAGGCTAGTGGATCACATCACGACTCTTTCTCGATTCATCTCCAGGTCAACTGACAGAACCCTCCTCTTTTTCAAAGTTTTATGAAAAGCTTCGAAGTTTGAATGGGACAAGAAGTGTAATAAAGCCTTTGCATAGCTGAAAGAGTATCTCACCAAGCTACCCATATGTTACAAACCAATATTAGAGGAGAGGTAATTATTATACCTATCGGCCACCGAACAAGTTGTTGGCTCAGTTTTGTTGCAAAAAGAAAGTAATCTTCAATATCCCATTTACTTTTTTAGTCATTTGTTGAAGGATGTAGAAAGTCGGTACATCACCTTGGAGATACTAGCTTATGGACTAGCCTTGACCACTCGCCAGTTGAGACCATACTTCTTGTCACACCCGATACTGGTGCTTACCAACAATCAGCTCGGTCGAGTTGATTAATCTAGAAGCTTCATGGAGATTGATCAAATAGATGATCAAGTTCAGTGAATATGATATTCAATATCAACCCCGGTACGCCATAAAATCTCGAGCCTTAGTATATTTCATGGTTGAGACCATTGTCACACCAGAGATTGAAGAAACCTAGAAGGTTTACATGGATGGTTCTTCCACACAGGTTGCTAGTGGAGTGGGGGTATTGCTGATCTCCCCTTGGGAACACTCTATAGTTGTCTATCCGGTTGAATTTCTAGGCCACAAATAATGAGGTAGAATACGAGACTTTATTGGCTAGATTACAAGGGGCATAGCAGGTAGGGTATACTAGGGTTATTATTCATTCAGACTCTCAACTGGTAGCTCAATAGGTGGAGGGAGATTTTGAAGTAAGAAATAATTGCTTGAGGCATCATATCCAAGCGTTTAAACAGTTGAGGTCGAGTTTTCATTAGCTGTCTCTGTAGAAGATTTCTTGAGCGGACAATGCCGAAGCGGATGAATTAGCCAAGATGATTAGCTCATTGGGCACTTGGACATTGAATAACCTCATATGCCAAGAAGTACAAGTAGCAAATTGATACCTTACCCGATCCAGGGGTTACCGACTGGAGATCATCCCTCATTACATTCCTACAAAAGGGAGACCTCCCTCATTGCATTCCTGCAAAAGGGAGACCTTTCGAGGGACCCCAGTGAAGCTCGATCATTAAAGAAGAGGACTGCCCGATTTACATTGATCGAGGATCACCTATACAGAAGAACGTTCACTCGACCCCTTTTGAAGTGCCTTGACCAGAAAGATATCATTTACGTCATGTGTGAAGTTCATGCAGCTATCTGTGGAAGTCATGTTAGAGAACGAGCTATGGCTTGGAAAGTGTTATTAGAGGGGTATTTCTGGCCTACATTGTAGGAGGATATGGCTAAGTTCATAACTAGTTGTAAACCTTGTTAAAAGCATCAGCATTTATCACATTGCTCGACTAAATTTCTCAAAACATCCACCATATCCTATCCCTTTGATCAATGGGAAATGGATATAGTAGGTCCCTTCCCGATCAAGCCTCAATAAAAGAAATTTTTATTGGTAATCATGGATTATTTCTTCAAGTGGGTCGAAGACGAGCCCCTCGCTCGGATAATGAATGAAGCTGTCATGAAGACTCTATGGAAGAATGTTGTTTACCGATATAGAATTCCCTACAAACTGGTGTCTGATAACGGGAGGCATTTTCAAGGGAAGAAATTGAAAGAATACTACGAAGGCTTTGGCATTCATAAGGTTTTCACCTCGGTTGCTTACCCTCATAACAATGGCCAAGCTGAAGTAATTAATCAAGGAATCTTGAGCTCATTAATCCTAAGCTTGGTTGGCTGATCATCCTCTGAGGAAGATTGAGTTGTCCTAGTCCAGGCTCTTTTTCTTTGACCAAAAGAAGCTAATAGCTTGCGCTTCTATCTAAATCTTGTCTGCATGGGGATGTTGGCTTCGGTGGTCGGCTCTGGTGGAGGTGCGACCGTTTCAGCAGTTGGGCTGGAAGGGGTCTCTTCCTGATCCTCCGCGAATGGTGATAGTCTCCGACAGGGGGACGAAGGTGGTGGAGGTGGTCTCTTGGTCTCGGTAACCAAGCTGGAGCTTGCCTCTCGACTGGAAGTAGCCCCCCTACTCGAGGCCTCTTTGTAATCGACACACATGGGTGTGCATAGAGGAGGTAATTCAGAGTCATAGCCGGCTGCGTTTTCGGCATCCTCCAAGACTTTGGAAGTTAAAAGCGCCTAGAGAGAGATACAATCCAATTTCATCGGCTTGGTGATGGAACTATTCAACATGATTTTGTCTGCAAGAAAGCAAAAGAAAATCAGTTAGTTTTCAAAGCAAAATATTTTACTCGTGAACTCACCAAGAGAAGACTCCTAGTCAGCTGCATTAGGGCTTAGGCCCACTCAGTAGAGTGGTCCTTCGTTACGAACCAGCCGGGGGTCATTGAAATTTATCTTGGATAGTATATCTATAGTCCTCTGGCAGAGACAAGCAAAGCAATGTGATAACTCACCGATGGCGCATTATGTCCCTATATATCTTCGCTTAAAAGATCCAAGCCGTCGGATTTAGGGCATGCAACCCAACGATATCCTGAGCATTAAATGATCATGGGAAATAAGATAGAGGTCGTTTCAACATTATACCTTAGAAAATAATTCTTCGAGGAATCATGCTAAATCTGCGCACTGACGCTAGTGTTATGCCAACACTAGAGAGGCACATCAGAAAGGCGGCATCACATGTCGTGCGAGTTATGTGTACACTACATTAATGGCCTGACAAGGGCATTAATTATGTCACACGTCTTATTAAGGCAGATTATGAGTCATGGGTACACTGCATTAATGGCCTGACAAGGGCATTAATTATGTCACACGTCTTATTAAGGCAGATTATGAGTCATGGGTACACTGCATTAATGGCCTGACAAGGGCATTAATTATGTCACACGTCTTATTAAGGCAGATTATCTCTTAAATCGTAAAAATCTCGCCACCACTCTACTCTTAAATGCACGTGTCAAATCTCTTTCCTACATGACCTTCATGGTGGTACAAAGTCATCACTGTGGCCACTGATAGATCGAAGGCGATGCTAGAGGGGGGGGGGTGAACAGCGATTTTCGTTGAATTCTCTATACAGAAGTTAGCGCAATACAAACAATAATATGCAAAGAACGAGAGAGAGCAATGGTAACATGAAAGATTTACTTGGTATCCACCTCGGACGGGTGACTAATCCAAGAATCCGTCGGTGGATCACTCCCCGGATAACCTCCGGTTAACTCTGTCGCTCTTTATGGGTGGAGAAACTTCGCCACAACACCTTGACACAACCTGAGCACAAAGACTACTATCTTGCCTTTAACCAAGACAAGATTCGTCAAGAAACGAAGGCATGAAATGAGCTCCTTTAAATTGGGCTCGAGTCATCTCAGGCCGCTACCAGTCGACTGCCCCTAGGCCAGTCGCCAGTCGACTGGTCCCACTCAGATTCGACCGTTACCGTACAACGTTCGAATCTGCCAGCCTGTTCCAGCCTACACCAGTCGACTGCCTCATGGCCAGTCGACTAGTCCAACCTAAGCCTAGGGTTTTACTCCCGAGTACAAGTCTCTCCGCACTCGAACCCTCCCGGCTTAGCCCCTGAGTATAGACACTCATACTCAGACCCTCACAACCCGGTTGACTCTTCACCAGCAGCCTCGACTATTGCCTTCACACCCTTTTCATCTTCGGCCCTCGTCCCTCAGATGTGCACGCAAGCCTCCAGCTTGCCTCCATGCCACCCTTCACGTACGCCTCGAAGTCTGCATCCCTCGGCTCATCATCCCTGCTATCCAACGGTCCCTCAGAGGTGCATGCAAGCCTTGAGCTTGCTTCCATGTCATCCTTCACCTGAAGACATCAACCAAGTCCATGTGTACCTGTACACCTGCACACTCCTGTACACATATTAGTCCAACAATAAACCTTAACTTAACCATATTGCCCACACACATCAAAACACCATGATTCTCTAAATCATAGGTCGGACGATTGCCCCAACAATTTTCTCCTTTTTGATGTGTGGCAATATGTTAGGTTAGGTAAACAAATAGCAATAACAATAATAGTAGCAATAGCAATTGAAAAAGCAAAGCATAACAAAACAAGAGGTAACCTCCCCCTTAACTTATGCTTTCTCTTAATTTTCAATCCTTATTGCCAATCCCAAGTTAAGTTTTCCCAACTTAACTCTACTCACAACAACCAGTTAAGTTATCCCAACTTAACTTCAAAGTTTCACAAACCATCCCAAGTTAAGTATCAACCCAATCCTAACTTAACACTCAAGTTCTCCCCGTTTGACACCATCAAAAAGATTGCCCCAAGCAACCCTACCCCTTGTTCCAAATAGAACTTACCAGATTTTCTGAAAAACCCCCTCAGAAATTACCAAACCCATTCTACCCTAACTCCCAGTCGACTGCGACCCTGCCAGTCGACTGATACGTAAGTTTCAGATTTTCAGTCGAAATTTAGAAACGCGTAAAAAATTCCAGAAAATCCGAAAAAATGTGAAATTTTCCAAGCACGCTTGTTAAAGTATTCCCTACCCTAGAAAAATATTGGTTCATGAAAAACATCAATTGTGCTTGACTTTTGGTACAAATCCAAAAATCCTCAAATAGTGTCAACTTTGTATCAACTTTTGAATTCAATCATGATGTCCTACATTTGCCGATTCCATTCACCTCTATTTGACACATAAAATGGTTTGACTTTTGGAATAAAGAGAGCTTTCCCATGCCCTTTTCTATAGAAATCCTATCATTTAATTTTCAATCAATATATATTGGGCAATATAAACAATATAGGGTTTTAAAAAAACATATCATGAACACATATATAAAGATCATGACTTAAAAAACAGCAAATCATCCATTAGCACTTAAAGAACTTTCAAGCAATATTCAAAACATCATCAAGTTATGACAAAATTTTTAATAACATAACATGAACGAAAATGTATCATACATGGGAACATAAAAACAGTCATGAAAAAACATAACAAAATAGCAAGGGCTAAAGCCCTGAAGTCATCCAAATGTTACAACACCAGAAGAGGAAGTGTTTGAGAGATATAATAATACATCAAATAGCAACACTCTCAACACTGAACTGCTCTAAAAGCTGTGCCATCTCGTCATATCATGTCGTCGTCGCTGCCAGGAGGAGGAGGAGGAGGTGGTGGGGCCTGATATGAGAGATGCATCTGCCACAGCATCTCGTACATCTCATCCTGACGGCTGGTAAACCCATGAACCACCACCTCAATCCTTTGCTCCGTCTGCTGGACTCCGTAGATCACCTAACGGATCCCAAGAACATCCTTCTGAAGCCTGTGAACATCTGATCGAAGCTGAGTGAACTCCGCACGTGTTGTTGGAACCCGGATGGCTAGAGGGGGGGGGTGAATATAGCCAATCACTTTGACCTTTGGCACAAATCAAATTTCTACACTTCACTTTGTTAGTAGCACAGCGGAAGTATGAAAACAGAAAATGCAGAAACAGGAAATGAAGGGAAACAACTACAACTAACAAGATCGCTAACAAGGAGGGTTTACAAGGTTCGGGGATAACTTGCCCCTACTCCTTGGCGTGCCCTTAAGGTGGGCGATCCCTTGATCGTCGGCATATCAAGCCCCGGTTAACACCGGATAGAAGACAACCTCCTTCTCGGTGGAGAAACCTCTCCATAGCGTTTCAATCACAGATTTAAGTTTAAGCACAAAGAAACAACAAGAAGGATCTTACTCAAGCACTTAGCAAAGACAAGAACACAGCAAGCTTTCCTGAGCTCCACCCAGCGGCGATCTCACGCAAGAAACCCTTCCTCGTGTCTTCCCGCTGTCAGACTCCAAGCCTCTTGTTCTCTCCTTCAAGCGCTCAAGTAATGGATGATTGCTTCTCAATTGCAGTAGCTTTCTCAAGGCGATGAACACTTCAGAACGCGCAAGCTAGATGTGGAGAACACACAGGCGCAGCAAGGATTTTTTCGCCAAGACTAGAACTCAAACTCTGCTTCAACGAACCCTTCTTCCACCCTTTTGTTTCTCCACTCAGCATCAAGTGACAGCATCTCCTGTAGCCTCCAGCTACTTCCCTGCCAACGCCAGCTACCACTGAGCCCTTCCTGGACTTCCTGAGCTCCCCTTAGCCAAGCTCCAGTCAGCAGCTCCAGTTTGCTGCTTCGGCCGTTGCAACCTGAGATGGGAAACAGACAAACCTGCTCCAAGGAAAGCCTCCATTGACTTCTCCTTGAGTGTTTGAATCCTCCCCTGTCACCTGCAGCTTAATCAGAGTGTTAGAGCAGCATATCAAACAGCAAATCATATATCAGATGTTAAGCGCAGAGAATCGGATACGTTCAGACTCGATCAGAGCGTCTGACAGTGCATTTTGAATTAAAGTGATCGGTCACCGGACATATCAGAGAGCCTCCTGATCGGTCACCAGACCGATCAGTCTGGGTCCAGACCGATCAGGTTTCGTCCTGATTGGTCCCCAACGCTCGATTAGAAATCGCGGTTTCTTTGCGACTCTACTGGATCGATCACTAGACCGATCCCAGGTTGTGGGTCGATCACCTGACCGATCCACCCCTTTATCGGGCGATTTCTAATTTTCGCAGTCCAGACCCCTGATCGATCACAGGACCGATCAGGAAACCTCCTGATCGGTCATCAGACCGATCAGGTAGTGACCAGACCGATCAGGATCCGTCCCGATCGATCATAGTGAGGAACCTGCGATGCTGGATCGTTCTCCAGAACGATCTGCTCAGTGATCCTGATCGGTCACCAGACCAATCAGGAGCAATTCAGCAAGGGAACTCAACCTCTCTGTTTGCTCCCTGATCGGTCACCAGACCGATCAAGAGCAAAGCAATGGGTGAAACGCGTACTCCCTGATCGGTCACCAGACCGATCAGTCGTCGCTGGATCGGTCACCAGACCGATCCACGAAGGAGCACAGTGCCAACTCCCTGATCGATCAACAGACCGATCCAGGGGCTCTAACCTAGCCCTCCAAGCTAGGGTTTCATCCAACTTAGCCCTCCAAGCTAAGGATTTTTCACCAAACCCTCCAAGTTGGGAATTTGCACCTAACCCTCCAAGTTAGGACTTTTCACCTAGCCCTTCAAGCTTGGACTTTTCACCCAACTCTTCCGGATTATGACTTTTTCAAACCTAGCCCTCCAAGCTAGGACCTAACCCTCCAAGCCAGGACTTTTTCACCTAATTCTCCAAGATGGGAATTTGCACCGAACCCTCCAAGTTAGGACTTTTCACCTAGCCCTCCAAGCTAAGACTTTTCACCCACCTAGCCCTCCAAGCTAGGATTTTCAACACCTAACCCTCCAGGTTAGGATTTTCCAACACCTAGCCCTCTAAGCTAGGATTTTCCATACCATGCCTTATCCCTGATCTGGACTTAATCATCATCAATAATCATCCACCTAAACTAAAATCGGTCTCAACACCAAAACAACAATCAGGGCCAGACTGCATCAACAATCTCCCCCTTTTTGTTGTTTGACAACCCGATTTTAAGTTTAGGGATTCTCAATCAAGTTTTTCAACTTCCAGAATCATAGGGGAATCAGGATCCTCCTCCTACAATATAATCATCCTAAACTTAACCAACCAACACTCTCCCCTTTGTTGAACACCGAAAAGGGGTCTAGAAAGGCTGTTAAGTTTAAACCATACTCCCCCTCAACCCTAGGGGTATCCCAAAACAATAAAGGTTTTATTGAATTTTGATAGGCATATGAATACATATGACAATCAGATATAGGCATGGCAAAACAAGCATATGTATCATATAAGCATGACATCATAAGCATGAAGATAGCTATGGATCAAATATGTAGATAGTACAGTATAGCATCAACAAGAAGCATACTAATGTAGAATAGACATTCATCAAAGTTAGAAAAGTCAAGCCATAAAACATTCAGAGACATAACACGATGCAAGACATATGCATCAAAATCCAGATACGTGTGGCGCAAGACCACAATAAGCAAGTCATGGGGCATACAGCCCAAAAGTCACACAGACCAAAAATGGTCAAGTACACAGATCATGAGAAGAGGCAGCAGACATCCACGCTCAAACGTCAGTGGCGGGGGTCGTCATCGTGTATGAGGTCATCCATCGTGGCATCAGCAGACCCTGGTGCAGCACTGCCTGAAGGAGCATCCCCTGGAAATGTATGGCGACGCCATTCTGCATACCAAGTCTGCTGCAATGCCTAGACTCCAGAGACAGTATACTCTATGCCGGTCAATCGGCCATCAAAGGAACGGAAATCCGAGCGGGCCTCCTCTCGATGGAGCTCCCTCAAATGAATATCCTCCTGGAGGATCCGTTCCAGCTCGGAGATCTGCCATCGTAGATCTGGGTCAGGCTCATAGTCGTACTCAGCGCCAGCACCAGGAGCCTCATGAGGTGCAACAGCCTCGGGTGGTGCCTAAAAATGTGGTGCTCCGCCAGGTAGGTCACCGAGTTCTCACCCATCCTTCCAAACCAAGGACCCATCGCGCTCACGAATAATAATGCCAGATTTCGCAAAAGCCCGCCGACCAGCCGACAATCCTGTTTGACCATGGGCACGGTCCTGCCTTTGGTGACATCAACACCAACTGACATAAGCCAGTCAGTGATGACATGACCAAATGGCATGTAGACCGTGCGACGGCTCGGTTCACGATAGGACAGGATGAACTGGAAGATGCTCTCCATGATATCGAAGTCCATCCGGTGGTGCATGCCGTAGAGCATAAGACAGTGATAGGGTCGGATCTCGGTCAAAGGCTTTGAGGTGATGGGCAAGATGCAATTTATGATAATCTTGAACAAGATGTAATCAACAGGAGACAGACGTAGAGCGGCAAAGGTAGGAAAATCTGGACCCAATTCATCAAGACCGGCCGGGCGGGGATGACCAAAGAAGTGCTGATAGATATCATCAGGAGTAGTGTCTGCAAAAGGGGCCAGTAAAGGATCAGGAAGCTCAGGGTAGATCGAATATAGATTCGGTGATCGTCGACCACCCAAATACTCTGCCAAAATCTCGTAAGAAAAATCAAGATTCCTCTTGGCAACTCGAGTGGTGAACTCGAAGCCTCCTTAAGGTCCCTGCTGAAGGTTATTGTAGAACTCTGAGACAAGGTCATAATTGATGGTCTGTTCCAAGGAAAGAAGGAAGCCCAGGTTGTAAAACATGACTATGTCCATGACCGACGGACAATGTTCAGTCAGAAAAGAGATATCAATGGATCAGCAGGATAGTAATTTGAAGGTCCTCGACTGGAAGGCCTGTTCACATGCCGCATTTGGGAACCGGGAGCTAGAAGAAGTCTGTGGCCTTCTGGAAGGGGCAGATGAAGAAGGGGCTTTCCCCCTCGAACTGCCCTCGGCAGCTTCCTTGCCCTTGGAAGATTTTCTAGAGATTTGAATTGGTCATACACATAGTGTGAATCAAAAATTCAAGAGTTGATCATACAAAGAGTAATCATAAGGTAGACATTAGATCACAAGGGAGGACAATAATGAGGGGAAAGAAAGGTCACGGCCAATACAAGAAGGTCACGACACCATACCAAAAACAACCACCAAAACATGATTAGCTTCATATACATATAATCCATGAACAGAGTCATAAAGGAAACCAAATCAAAAACTCACTTTGGTGCCATTGAAGTTAGTTTGATAGAATCGCAAATACTGGAAGAAGAACTTGTGCAGGAGAAGCCCTCGGCGCAAGTCAGAGACGCAGAAAACTTGGAGCAAGTAGAGAACATGCAGAGAATAAGGAGACGCCCGTAGAGACCTTTGCACGAGAAAGAGGGAGACGCAGGAACACTCTCGCTCAGGATGAAGAGGCGCAAGTGGGAGGTTTCGGCGCTAGGGTTCGGCAGGGAGGGGTTTTGGTAGGAGTTAATCGGTTGGTGGATCTGTCCACCAACCAGACTTTAATTCGTTTGAACAGATCACCGTTCGATCTGATAGCGCCCACACCGATCAGGCTATAGCCTGATCGTACTGACCTGTGCCTGATCGGTCGGGTGATCGATCAGGTGCGCTCCTGATCGGTCGACTGATCGATCAGGACACGAACAGTAGGGTTCGGAGAGAAACCTGTGAGCTCCCTAATCGGTCAGTGGACCGATCACCATTGGGTGCTAGATCGGTCAGAGAATCGATCCAGGCTGGCTCAGTAGGGTTGATCAGAATTCCGTAAAGTCACTGATGCCCTCTGATCGGTCTGTGGACCGATCGTTACAGGGTGGAGCCAGATTGGTTTGGGGACCGATCAGCCTTATGCCTGATCGGTCCGGTGACCGATCAGGGTTCCTGATATTCCCTGATACCATCTGAAACATTCAGTTTCAGATTTTCTGAATCTTTCCACCGAGATCTGATGAAGTTTATCGAACTTGGACATGATCTCATGACTAAAATTAATCCCTGAACAAGGATCAAAAGTCCTTATAGGTTCAACAATCACTTTGATCCATCCAAATGGAGTCAAACTCAATCAACACTCAGTCAAGCAATTTCAACTAAGTTTGTATCAAATTCAGGTTTCCAATCAAGTTGCCTTGATTGGAATGTCCAAGTATGATCATCGAGCCATATACACATATGTTATGCAATGGTTTTCCCCATACTTGGTCACCGAAGTGATTATTATCTCGTCAACTTAATTTCTCAAGGAATGCATTGACATTTTGAGAAATTTAGTTGATCCTAACATCTCACCCCATATCTAGCAAACAAAACTATTTTATTAAACCTTATAGTTCGTGTGAGATGTCCCCAAAGTTACCCAAATGTTTCCCAACAATTTCGAAATAATCATGAAGGGTTTGAATGCATTTTGAAATTCATGAAGCGCGACACATTCCCAACTCCCGTCTTAGGAAACTAAATTCATTTTCGGGGAGTGGTTTAGTGAAAATGTCAGCTAGGTTTGATTTGGACTCTACATGCGAGAGTACAATATCTCCCCTAGCTACATGATCCCTAATGAAGTGGTGACGCACCTCAATGTGTTTGGTCCTAGAATGATGGACTGGATTCTTGGTTAGGTTAATTGTGCTAATGTTATCACATAACACTTGCACACCCTTGTAACTCAATCCATAGTCCTCTAAAGTATGTATCATCCACAACAATTGTGATACACTCTCTCCCATAGCAATATACTCTGCCTCGGTCATGGAGAGAGCAACACAATGTTGCTTCCGACTTGACCAACTTACTAAGGATGAACCTAAGAATTGGCAACCCCCACTTATGCTCTTCCAGTCCAACTTACATCCAGCGTAGTCGGAATCCGTATAGCCAATTAAATCAAATGATTCGGTACGGGGATATCATAGACCAACTCCAAGTGTGCCTTTGAGATATCTCAAGATTCGCTTAACAGTGATCAAATGAGATTCCTTGGCACAGACTTGATACCTAGCACACATACCCACAGCGAAAAGAATATCAGGTCGACTAGCTGTGAGGTATAGCAAACTACCTATCATGCTCCGATATTGAGTCAAATCAACAGGTTTACCACTCTCATCATTGTCTAATCTTGTGTTTGTAGCCATGGGAGTGGTTACCTCCTTTGACTCACTCATGTTAAATTTTCGAAGCATTTCTTGTGTGTATTTTGATTGGTGCACATGGATACCATCGCGAGTTTGCTTGATTTCAAGTCCAAGGAAGAAAGTCAATTCTCCCACTAGACTCATTTCAAATTCACTCTCCATGTGTCCAATGAATTCATTTAAATAGCCCCTATTGTTTGAGCCACAAATTATGTCATCGACATATACTTGGGCTACAAAAATATTATCACCATCTCTTCGTAGAAATAGTGTAGGGTCTATTTGGCCTCTAACGAATCCCTTTGCAATGAGGAATGTCGACAACCGCTCATACCAAGCTCGGGGTGCTTGTTTAAGGCCATAAAGTGCCTTTTTGAGCTTGAACACGTGGTTTGGAAATTCGGAATTCTCAAACCCCGGAGGTTGTTCGACGTAGACCTCTTCTCTAATCAAACCATTTAGAAAGACCGATTTGACATCCATTTGGTATAATTTGAAGCCACGATGTGATGCAAATGCAAGCATCAATCGAATGGACTCTAATCGTGCCACGGGAGCATAAGTCTCATCATAATCAAGGCCTTCAACTTGACTATAGCCCTTGGCTACCAAGCGTGCCTTGTTTCTAATGATTTCTCCCTTATGGTTCAATTTGTTCTTGAAGACCCATTTTGTTCCAATGATGGTGGTCTTCTTAGGTCTAGGGACTATGTCCCAAACTTGACTCCTTTCGAATTGACCTAGTTCATCTTGCATTGCAATAATCCAATCGGGATCATTTAATGCTTCATCAATTTTTCTAGGTTCAATTTCGGAAATTAGGGCAACTTCATTAGCCTCATTCCGGAAGAATGATCTAGTTCTAACCCCATGATGGATGTCTCCAACAATTTGGTCTTGGGGATGACTAGAGGCTAATCTAGTTTGCCTTGGTGTTGGTGGTGCTTCGTGAATGGGCTCACTAGACACAAGTTCAGCCTCAGGATCCGGCTGATCTATGGATTGTCTAGGCTCACCGTCATCGGATTCATCACCATCAACAACATTTGGACTTTCATTCAAACTTAGTCTCCTAAGTTCGAATTGGACTTCATCTTCTGGTTGACCATTGACTTTTGGAATTTCTTCAAAGACAACATCAGAAGATTCTTCAACTATTCTAGACTTCTTGTTGTAGACTCGATAGGCTTTACTAACCAGGGAGTACCCGACTAGTATCCCTTCATCAGCCTTTGCCGTGAACTTTCCAAGATGATCCTTGGTGTTTAGAATGAACACCTTACAACCAAACACCCGAAGGTGTTTAACCGTAGGTGGTTTTCCAAACCAAAGTTCATGGGGAGTCTTTCCTAAAAACCTATGAATGAGGACCCGGTTTTGCACATAGCAAGCTGTATTTACAGCTTCGGCCCATAAGTAACTCGGGAGTGAGTACTCATTAAGCATGCTTCGTGCAGCCTCTTGTAGAACACGGTTCTTCCTTTCTACAACACCATTTTGTTGTGGTGTTCTAGGAGTAGAGAACTCATGTCTATAACCTCTATCTTGACAAAATTCTAAAAACCTTTGATTTTGAAATTCCCCTCCATGATCACTTCTAATTGTCTTAATGGTTAATGATTTCTCATTTTCTACCCTTCTACAAAAAGAAATGAAAACATCTAAAGTTTGGTCCTTATACTTCAAAAAGTAAGTCCATGTATATCTAGTGAAATCATCAATGATCACAAAGCAATATCTACTTCCATTCAATGATATGATAGTACTACAATCAAATAGATCCATGTGAAGTAAATCTAATGCAGTAGAAGTACTTACAGTGCTTTTACCTTTATGTGCAGATTTTGTTTGCTTACCCATTTGACATGCATCACAAAGTTTGTCTTTTTCGTACTTGATGCTTGGTAAGCCACGAACAACCCTTGTTGGCCAACTTCCGGATGTTCTTCATGTTCACATGTGCTAGTCTCCGGTGCCAAAGGGTGGACTCTTCTTCTTTTGACATGAAACACTTAGCAGAAACATTAGTAGCACTTTTAAATGAAACTTGATAATATTGTCTACTCTTGTTCCTACTAGTACCGTGTCCAAAGTGTCATGTTGTCTAACTAGACATTGACTTGGTTGAAAATCAATTGTGTAACCCGTGTCACACAATTGACTGACACTTAGGAGATTAAATTTCATCCCCTTGACTAGAAGGACATTTGAAATTCTAAGACATTCGGATATTTGAATGTCTCCTATTCCTATGACCTTAAGACTACCATTGTTACCAAATGAAACATTACCTCTACTTTTCTTGTGAAGTGTGGTAAACAATGATCTATCCCCGGTCATGTGTTTGGAGCATCCACTATCAACGAACCAAGTTGATAGATGCTCCCCCTCAATCATAACCTACACAATTCGAAAAATAGAAGTTTTAGGTACCCAAACCTTGGGACCTAAAGCATCAACTAAACAAGACTTAGGCACCCATGCCTTGACAACTTTCTTTTGAACCTTGGGTGTCCTAGATTGTCTCATATCAGTCCTAGACATCAAGGACACGAATGAGGGTTCTTTGGGTCGATAACCAATACCGGCCCTATTGTAGACCGCCCTTTGGGCATTCAAGATCATATCTAGGGTTTTAGAGCTAGTTGAGAACTTCTCAAGAATATTCTTGAGTCTCTCAACTTCACTCTTCAATGATTGGTTTTCCTCTACTAGTAACTCATCATGCAAGTCATCTACTTCCTCAACCCTAGAGGATTTCAAGTTTTCAACTTCAAGTTTCAATGATTTAATCTCATCTTCTAACAATTCAACATGCAAGTCATCAATGTTATCATCTCTAGATAATCTCAATTGATCAATTTCTAATTGCAAAGCTTTAACCTTATTTTTTGACTTCTTAAGCATACTAGTTAAACATGCAATTGCTCTATAACACTTTTCAAGTTCGGGAGAAGTTACCTCTTCATCATCCGAAGATGATGAAGCCGCGTTTGATGAGTTGGAAGATTCATCACTGCTCTCTTGATCTCCCAATGCCATGAGTGCCACATGCCTTGTGCTCTTCTCCTCCTTCTCTTCATCGGATGAGCTAGAGGATGACTCATCCCAAGTGGCCTTCAAGGCCTTCTTCTTCTTCTTGAATTTTCTTCTTTCTTTTTGGATTTCTCCTCCTTCTTCTTTAGTTTTGGACATTCATTCTTGAAATGCCCTTTCCTACCACACTCAAAGCAAGATGCATTAGTCTTATCAAGTTTAGCTTCACTAGAGTTACCTCTACTCTTGAAGCGTCGACCCCTTCTCATCATTCTTCTCACAAAGTTCGCCATCTCGGAGGAAGAAGAGCCGCTGCCATCTTCCTCGGAATCGTACTCGGATTCGGAAGAGGATGAAGATGAAGAGACCTCCTTCTCCTTCTTCTTCTCCTTCTTCTTCTTGTTTGACCGGTCCCCTGCAACTAAAGCAATCCCCTTCTCCTTGGGGCCTTTGTTAGCCATTTCATGCAATTCCATCTCACAAAATAAATCATCTAACTTTACAATGGATAGATCCTTGGAAACTTTGTAGGCATCCACCATGGATGACCACAAAGCATTCCTTGGAAAGGCTTTCAAGACATACCTCACAAGGTCGCGATTCTCGACCTTTTCATCAATCGAATGAAGCCCATTGAGGACTTCCTTGAACCGGCTATGAAGCTCACTTACCGATTCATTCTCCTTCATGGAGAGATTTTGGAGTTGGTTGAGGAACAAATCCCTCTTTGCGATTCTTGAGTCTCGGGTGCCCTCGTGAAGCTCAATGAGTTTGTTCCACAAGTCCTTTGCACTTGTGAAAGGACCAACCTTGATGAGTTGGTCTTTGTTCATGCCGCATTGTAGAGTGACAACCGCCTTCGCGTCGGCTTCACTCTTCCGAGTTTGTTCGGCAGTCCACCGCCATGATTCGAGTTCTTTGCCTTCATCATCCTTAGGAGGGGTGAATCCCTCCTTCACCGCGAACCAAGTATTGATGTCCATCTTCAAGTAATACTCCATCTTTGATCTCCAATATTGGAAATCAGCGCCATCAAAGAAAGGAGGTCGGGTGGTGGAAAATCCTTCTCTCAACGCCATCTTGTTGATAACTCTCGGATGTTAAGCCATGAACAGAGCCCCTAGCTCTGATACCACTTGTTGGAACCCGGATGGCTAGAGAGGGGGGGGTGAATATAGCCAATCACTTTGACCTTTGGCACAAATCAAATTTCTGCACTTCACTTTGTTAGTAGCACAGCGGAAGTATGAAAACAGAAAATGCAGAAACAGAAAATGAAGGGAAACAACTACAACTAGCAAGATCGCTAACAAGGAGGGTTTACAAGGTTCGGGGATAACTTGCCCCTACTCCTTGGCGTGCCCTTAAGGTGGGCGATCCCTTGATCGTCGGCAGATCAAGCCCCGGTTAACACCGGATAGAAGACAACCTCCTTCTCGGTGGAGAAACCTCTCCACAGCGTTTCAATCACAGATTTAAGTTTAAGCACAAAGAAACAACAAGAAGGATCTTACTCAAGCACTTAGCAAAGACAAGAACACAGCAAGCTTTCCTGAGCTCCACCCAGCGGCGATCTCACGCAAGAAACCCTTCCTCGTGTCTTCCCGCTGTCAAACTCCAAGCCTCTTGTTCTCTCCTTCAAGCGCTCAAGTAATGGATGATTGCTTCTCAATTGCAGTAGCTTGCTCAAGGCGATGAACACTTCAGAACGCGCAAGCTAGATGTGGAGAACACACAGGCGCAGCAAGGATTTTTTTCGCCAAGACTAGAACTCAAACTCTGCTTCAACGAACCCTTCTTCCACCCTTTTGTTTCTCCACTCAACATCAAGTGACAGCATCTCCTGTAGCCTCCAGCTGCTTCCCTGCCAACGCTAGCTACCACTGAGCCCTTCCTGGACTTCCTGAGCTCCCCTCAGCCAAGCTCCAGTCAGCAGCTCCAGTCCGCAGCTCCGGCCGTTGCAACTTGAGATGGGAAATAGACAAACCTGCTCTAAGGAAAGCCTCCATTGACTTCTCCTTGAGTGTTTGAATCCTCCCCTGTCACCTACAGCTTAATCAGAGTGTTAGAGCAGCATATCAAACAGCAAATCATATATCAGATGTTAAGCGCAGAGAATCGGATATGTTCAGACGCGATCAGACCGTCTGACAGTGCATTTTGAATTAAAGTGATAGGTCACCGGACCGATCAGAGAGCCTCCTGATCGGTCACTAGACCGATCAGTCTGGGTCCAGACCGATCAGGTTCCATCCTGATCGGTCCCCAATGCTAGATTAGAAATCGCGATTTCTTTGGGACTCTCCTGGATCGATCACCAGACTGATCCCAGGTTGTGGGTCGATCACCCGATCGATCCACCCCTTTATCGTGCGATTTCTGAGTTTCGTAGTCCAGACCCCTGATCGATCACAGGACCGATCAGGAAACCTCCTGATTGGTCACCAGACCGATCAGGTAGTGACCAGACCGATCAGGATCCGTCCCGATCGATCATAGTGAGGAACCTGCGATGCTGGATCGTTCTCCAGAACGATCTGCACAGTGATCTTGATCGGTCACCAGACCGATCAGGAGCAATTCAGCAAGGGAACTCAACCTCACTGTTTGCTCCCTGATCGGTCACCAGACCGATCAAGAGCAAAGCAATGGGTGAAACGCGTACTCCCTGATCTGTCACCAGACCGATCAGTCGTCGCTGGATCGGTCACCAGACCGATCCACGAAGGAGCACCGTGCCAACTCCCTAATCGATCACCAGACCGATCCAGGGGCTCCAACCTAGCCCTCCAAGCTAGGGTTTCATCCACCTTAGCCTTCCAAGCTAAGGATTTTTCACCTAACCCTCCAAGTTGGGAATTTGCACCTAACCCTCCAAGTTAGGACTTTTCACCTAGCCCTCCAAGCTAGGACTTTTCACCCAACTCTTCCGGATTAGGACTTTTCCAAGATGGGAATTTGCACCTAACCCTCCAAGTTAGGACTTTTCACCTAGCCCTCCAAGCTAGGACATTTCACCCACCTAGCCCTCCAAGCTAGGATTTTCAACACCTAACCCTCTAGGTTAGGATTTTCCAACACCTAGCCCTCCAAGTTAGGATTTTCCATACCATGCCTTATCCCCGATCAGGACTTACTCATCATCAATAATCATCCATCAAAACTAAAATCGGTGTCAACACCAAAACAACAATCAGGGCCAGACTGCATCAATATGTGTGCCCATCTCTGCAGGCTCCTCATCTGAGCTAGACGACTCTGGGCGCTCTCTCCAGACAAATGCCGCCTGGCGACTCTCAATGCCTGCCAAGGATAACTGACGAGTACCTATCTGGTCATAATCCTTGGACAGGTGCCTGACCTGACCACTAGTGACGCGGATATCAAACCGCAACTGGAAAAACTCGGTCAGAATATGACAAAATGGCATGTATATTTTCCCATTCACACTTTGGGAAAAATGACAAATCGAGGCAAATACATGAAGAGAGACATCGATGTCCAACCTCCGCTCAAGGGCATACATCATTACTAGGTGAGGCAATCGGATCCTTGCCCTTCCCTTAGTAACGATGGGTAGGAGACACTCTACAACAATCTTGTATAGAACATGACTGAATGGACTCATGGGTTTGGCATCAAAGGTGCGCTCAGATTCATGCATATGTCTTCTAAAGTAATGCACATGAATCTGATCGATAGTCACATCCGGAAACTCAAGCGGCTCAACAACATTGGGAAAATAAGTATTTACATTGTTTGATGCCCGACACTCTTAAAACTAGCCAAAACCATGGCTGAGAAGGGGATGGTAACACCGGCCACTCTAGACTCATAAAGATTGATGGATCGCTATGGCGTGCTAGAGGGGGGGGGGTGAATAGCACTTTGTCGTTCGTTTCTCTACAAAGTTGTTAGCGGAGCGGAAACAATAATATGTAAAAGAAAATGAGTACAATGCTAACAACAAGAGTTACTTGGTATCCACCCAGATGGTGACTAATCCAAGGATCCACGCCGCGCACCACATCCACTATTAAAAAATCTCCTTCGGGTGGAGAAACATTTACAGTGGTGATCTTCCTCTTTACAGAATGCAGTAATATGAGAGAGGAAGTAGAAGACACTCTTCAGATGAGCAGCACTTCGACACTGTACGGAACCGTACCGCTCATGTGCAAAAGGTACTCCTTTTATATGTGAACAGGACAAACTCGCAGTCTGTCCAGCCCCGCACCAGTCGACTGGGAGAAAGCTGAAAACCAATGGCTAGTTTTCGGGGGTATACCAGTTGACTGCCTCTGGGCCAGTCGACTGGGAGAAGGCTGAAAACCTTCTGTGAGTTTTCGCAGTCGACTGCCCTCTAGCCAGTCGACTGCCCACTCACTCCCAGCCAGTCATCACATAGTCCTTCACGTATGCCTTCAGGTTCACTCCTTGGCTCGCCCCCTTGAAGTCGTCTTCCTCTGGCTCTCGTCCCTTTGATGCACACACAAGCCTCCCTTGGCTTGCCTCCATGCCACCCTTCACGTGTGCCCTTGAAGTCCACTTCCCGGCTTGCCCTTGGAGCCCTCCTCCCTCGGCTCTCGTCCCTCGGATATGTCCACCACGTGTGATACTCCAAGTCCTGCAAACTCAATCACACACATCAAATACAACATATCACTCTAACCTTAAACATATTCACCCACACACATCAAAACCATGATCTTTCAATCATTTAAGGGCCGATTGCCTCAACAATCTCCCCCTTTTTAATGTGTGGCAATATGATTAAGTTTAGAGATAAATAACAGCCAACAATAGCAATAGCAAAATATAGCAATTGAAAACGCATATGACATAGTAACCCTAAGAGGTAACCTCCCCCTTAATTCATGTCTTCTCTCATTTTCAATTCTAATCATAATCCAAGTTAAATTTCCACTTAACATCATTAAGAATATAAGACATATCCAAACCTAAGAGGTAACCACCCCCTTAATCCATGTCTTTTCCCCATTTTTAATCATTCAAGGTCTATGTGGGAAAGAAAACCTTAAACCATCCATTCCAAGTTAAAATTCTAACTTAAACCACCCATTCTCCCTCTTTGACACCATCAAAATGATTGCCTCAAGCAATCAAACCCTATGGCCTCAAATGAGAGAAAATTTGATTTCTGAAAATTCTCACAGTGGCTAAAAATAGACGTGCCAGTCGACTTCCCGTGGGGCAGTCGATTGATACGCTATCAGTGTCAATTTTCAGCTTTTGTGCCGAAATTCAGAAACTCTCAGAAAAATCCAGAAAATTCCAAAAATTCTAAAAATTTGCATACATGTTTGACATGATATACTCTATCAAGGAAAAATATCAGTCCATATAAAATTTCAAACATGCATGACTTTTGATAAATATCCAAAATCTTTGAAAACCACTAAGTTTTGTACCAAACTTACAATTTATTTTTGCAATTATATAACTTTCAAAAGCATGGCAAATTATATAAAGCATAAAATGGTTTTTAAAGTTTAAAATGTCCAACTATGATCTATGGGCAAAGTGTCCATTGATTAAACACTTGACTTCCCCATAGTTGGTCTAGTTTCCATATGTTGATACTTCTAATGGTTCAACAATGTGCCACAAGCACAAGTGAGCCAAATGTATCACCCTAATCGATCAAGCCTCCTTTTCCAAATCTAATGTCTCAAAGTTCATCCTACACTTCCACAAAACACATTTCCAGGCCTCTTCTAAAGGATGTAAACTCCGATTCGGGAAGAGGCTTGGTAATGATGTCGGCTAGGTTCGACTTTGATTCAACATAGTATAGTTCTGTCTCCCCTCGCCACATGGTCTCTAATGAAGTGATGTTTCACTTCAATGTGTTTTTTCCTAGAATGATGAACCGGATTTTTGGTCAAGTTGATTGTACTTACATTATCACACAAGACTTTGACCTAAGGTATAATGTAACTCATAATCTTCTAAGGTGTGCATGATCCAAAGGAGTTGGGAAACACACCCACCCATTGCCACATATTCCGCCTCCGTTGTTGATAGGGCAACGCATGGTTGTTTCCTACTACTCCAACTAACTAAAGAAGACCCAAGTGTAGGACCGGTGTCGTCGATAGAGGGGGGGGGGTGAATATCGATCGCGAAAAACCTTCGTGAAACTATCGTAATACTATAGTTCATTCTAAACTCAAAGCGTTAGTGCAGCGGATGATAAATAAAGAATAAAATAAAAGCAATACACAATGACACGCGGGATTTATTTACTTGGTTCCCGACCCCCCTGGGTCAGTACGTCCAAGGCCTATGTACTCGGCGTGAGTCCACTATTGGTCTCCTTTCTGGAATTTCCAGAGGCGGAGAAAACCCGTCTTACAGTTGATTTACAAACAGAAAGATAGATAAAATGAATTGCAGAATGTAAATCAAACCAAGACTATTTGTGTCGAAGCGTTAGCCGATCTGGACCTCCGAAGTGCTGCGCACTTCCTCCTGGAGCCTCCCGGTCGTATAACCTCGTCTTTAGCACGTTGTCGTTGGTCAGAATGATTATAATGATACTTAGCAGTTGTGTCTGAAGCAGAGGGGTCGAAGCCCCTTATATAGGCCTCCTGGGGGCGCCCCGGACGCTGGGGGCGCCCCGGAAGACTCGGTCAAACCTTATCCTTGCGCTTACCTTGCCGCAGGTGATAAGTTCATTGACCAGGGCACCCCGGATGCTCCGGGCGCCCCCGTGAGGGCTTATCCTGTGTTCTGGTTTCGAAACAGCAAAACAGCTACTAATCCGGGCGCCCCGGACGCTCCGGGCGCCCCGGTTGACACCTGTTCTGCCATAACATGCATTTTCACCATAACACCTTTGGCTGGGGGAGCCCCCTTGCTGGGGGCGCCCTGGTTGCATGGGGGCGCCCTGGTGCATGGGGGCGCCCTGCTTAGGGCCTCCAGCTGCTTACAACCTCTTTCACTCTTGGTACCTGCAAGATACATAACCACATAGCACATATACATATAATTTTAGTCTTAAGGACTTGGTTCGGACTTTGGATTTGCACAAAACCCTAGGTCAAATCGGCACGAGTTCCCATCCCCGAGAACTTGCCCTTCACCTACTCCTTTCAGGAGACGGTTGCCACCCAGCCCTTCGGGTGGATTTTTACTTAGCTTCCGATACCTCCGGACCTCGAGACGCCCAAACCCTGACCCGTCTCTACTCCTGTCCTTAGTCATCGCTCAGCTAAGTTGCTTAGTCTCTCGGACCAAGTCTTCATTTCCTAGCAGTCCTTCGCCAGGTGCCTAGCAGCCCTTCGCTAAGTCTTTGTTACCAAGCGGTCCTTCGCCTGGTGCCTAGCAGCCCTTCGCTAGGTGCCTAGCAGCCCTTCGCTAGGTGCCTAGCAGCCCTTCGCTAGGTCTTCTATGCCTAGTAGTCCTTCACTAGGTGCCTAGCAGCCCTTCGCTAGGTCTTAGGGTTACGATACCTAGCAGCCCTTCGCTAGGTGCCTAGCAGCCCTTCGCTAGGTCTTAGGGTTTCGATGCCTAGATTAACTAGGACTTTTCTTCAGCTTTGGTTACTTCTCTCTTACTCCCCTTTGTCTGTTCAATGTATCACTGACTTAAGTGTATTGTCAAACATTAAAACACTTAAAGAGGAATATCATTGATGCAACTTGCACCAACACCAAGGAATTGACACCCTCCACTAGTACTCTTCATATCTAGCTTACAACCTGTATAGTCCGTGTCGGTGTATCCAATAAGATCAACACTAGGGGTTCTTGGATACCAAAGTCTGACATTAAGAGTACCTTTAACATACTTTAAGATCCTCTTGACTACAACTAAATGGGACTCTTTGGCACAAGATTAGTACCTTGCACACATACCTACCGCAAAAAGTATATCGGGTCTACTAGCGGTTAGGTATAGGAGGCTATCAATTATGCTCCTATATTGCTTAGGGTCTACCATTTTCCCTTCAAGGTCACTATCCATTTTCACATTGGTTCCTATGAGGGTGGATGCTACCTTAGCATTTTCTAAGCCAAACTTCTTTAACATCTCCTTAGAATATTTGGTTTGAACGACATATGCTCCTTCATTAGTTTGCTTAACTTGAAGACCTAAAAAGAAGGTTAACTCTCCTACAAGACTCATCTCAAATTCATCTTCCATACACTTGATGAATTCTTGTAAGAAGTCATTATTTGTTGACCCAAAAATGATATCGTCTACATAGACTTGGGCAACAAATATGTCCTTATCCTTAGATTTTAGGAACAAAGTAGGGTCAATTGTTCCTCTCCTAAACCCCTTAGACACTAGAAATGAAGAAAGCCTTGCATACCAAGCCCAGGGAGCTTGTTTCAATCCATATAAGGCTTTTCTCAATTTGTACACGTGTCTTGGATAATTAGGGTCCTCAAACCCGGGGGGTTGTTCTACATAGACCTCTTCCTTAATGATCCCATTAAGGAATGCCGACTTCACATCCATTTGGTGGAGTGTGAAACCCATGTGAGCGGCATAGGCTAGTAGAATTCTAATAGATTCTAATCTAGCTACGGGGGCATAAGTCTCAGTCTAATCTAATCCCTCAACTTAGTTAAACCCCCTAGCAACCAATCTAGCCTTGTTCCTAGTAATTTTGCCTTGGTCATCTAGTTTGTTCCTAAAGACCCATCTTGTGGTTACAATGGTGCAATCATTGGGCCTAGGAACCAACTCCCAAACTTCACTCCTGTCAAATTGATTTAGCTCTTCTTGCATGGCTAAGACCCAATCTACATCTCCCAATGCTTCATCAATGAATTTGGGTTCTAATTGATAGATTAGAGCTATTTGACTAGGTTGATCCCTAAAATAGAACCTAGTCCTTACTCCTTGAGTTACATCACCCACTATTTGGTCAATAGGATGATCATGGTGATGTCTCAAGGGCCTAGAAATGGTGGGTTCATTTACTACTTCATCCTCTTCCTCCAGGGTACTTCTAACTCCCTCTAGATTGTTGCCCTCCAAATGTAGGTCTTGGGTTCATTGTGCAATGGGTTGGACCTCTTCTATATCCTTATCAATTGAGGCTTTTCTAGGGTAGGTATTTGTTGTTTCATCAAACATAACGTTGTTTCTAGGGTAGGTATTTGTTGTTTCATCAATTGGATAATTGTTATTTTGTTCCTTCGTTAATAAAGAACATTGTATCTATTTCATGCTTGAATGAAAAGGGTTATCATTTAACTTTTAGTAACAATTGCTGTTACATAACTTTAAATAATGTTCTTTATGAGACCGGAACTTTATGCAATGGTATCTACACGTTAGATTTATCCGGTGACGTTTTCAATATCGAAGTTACCTACAAACGTGCTCGAATAGATAATCAAATAGACTCCTATATGTGGCATTGTCGTCTTGGCCATGTAAGTAAGAAACGCATGACCAAATTACACCGATGTGAAATTCTGAAATCATTTGAACCCGGTTTATTTGATACATGCGAATCATTCTTAAAAGGCAAGATGACCAAATTACCCTTTTCCAATAAAGGTAAACCAGTGGGAGAATTGCTTGGTCTAATACATACTGATGTATGTAGACCAATGTCAACTCTTGCACAAGGAGGCTATAGCTACTTCATTGCCTTTATCGATGATCGCTCACGATTCGGGTATGTGTTCTTAAGGAAGCACAAATCTGAAGCTTTTGAGAAATTCAAAGAGTGCAGAAGTGAAGTAGAGAAATAGCATGGCAAAAGTATTAAGATACTACGATCCGATTGGGGTCGTGAATACTTAAGTCAAGAGTTTCAAGATTATCATAGGGACAACGGGATATTGTCTCAATGGACTTCGCCATATACACCACAGCATAATGGTGTATCTGAGAGGCGTAACCAAACCTTGATGGACATGGCTAGATCTATGATGAATCATGCAACTCTTCCAAAATCCTTTTGGGGCTATGCGCTTAAGACAACTGTTTAATTACTAAACAGAGTCCGGACCAAGGTAGTCTCTACTACTCCATATGAGACGTGGAATAGTAAGAAACCTTATTTATCTCACCTAAAGATATGGGGTTGTTCTGCTTATGTAAAGCGGACTGTATCAGACAAATTGGATGCTATGTCTGATAAATGTCTATTTATTGGACACCCTAAGGAAACGAAAGGTTACCAATTCTAACATCCCTTGGAACAAAAGGTGTTTGTTTCAAGGCATGCTGTATTTCTAGAAAAAGAATTTCTTTTACAAGAAAACAGTGGGATTGGCATTAAACTTGAAGAAGTTCAAGAAACTCCAATAGACATTACAGAGACACCTAGTCTAGACCAACAACCAATAACTCATAATGATGAGCTATCAGTTGAACCTAAAACAACACCACTTCTTCGTAGGTCTGATAGGACACGCAATATTCCAGAGAGATATGGTTTTTTCATAAGTGAATCGAACGACGTGTTACTCATTAATTATGATGAACCTATCAGTTATAAAGATGTTCTGAAAAATTCAGAAAGGGATAAATGGCTTGAAGCCATGAAGTCGGAAATGGATTTCATGTACAAAAATCAAGTATGAGACTTGGTTAACCCACCTGAAGGGATTAAGCCCATAGGGTGCAAGTGGGTTTTCAAGAAGAAAACGACATGGAAGGTAATGTTGTTACCTTTAAGGCTAGATTAGTTGCAAAAGGATATCGTCAAAAATAAGGAATTGATTATGACGAAACCTATTCGCCAGTAGCTATGCTTAAATCCATTCGGATGCTCCTGGCCATAGCAGCTCATTATGATTATGAGATATGTAAATGGATGTGAAAACAACATTCCTTAATGGAAACCTGCTTGAGGATGTATACATGATACAACCTGAAGGTTTCACATCGGTTAATAAAACCAAAGTATGCAACTTTCGACGATCCATATATGGACTAAATCAAGCATCCAGGAGTTGGAACATCCGTTTTGATAAGACAATCAAAGAGTTTGATTTCTCACAAAATCCTGACGAACTTTGTGTGTACAAGAAGGTTAGTGGGAGTGCAGTCGTATTCCTAGTGTTATATGTCGATGACATATTACTTATAGGAAACGATATATCAGTCTTACAGTCAGTTAAAATTTGGTTGTCCAATACTTTCTCCATGAAAGACCTGGGAGAAGCAACCTATATCCTTGGGATTAGAATCTACAGAGATAGATCAAAACGGTTGCTTGGTCTTTCGCAGTCTACATATATAGACCGAGTGCTAGAAAGGTTTAGCATGTCGGAATTCAAGAAAGGTTACCTTCCCATCAGGCATGGGATCAACCTTTCGAAGTCTATGTGTCCGCGCACAGAAGACGAGAGGATTTGCATGAGTAAGATTCCTTATGCATCCGCGATAGGATCTATCATGTATGCTATGTTATGTACTAGGCCCGATGTATCGTATGCTCTGAGCATCACAAGCAGATACCAATCTGATCCAGGAATAGATTATTGGGCGGCTGTCAAGTCAATCCTCAAGTACTTAAGAAATACTAAGGATGTGTTCCTAATATATTGAGAAGGTGACATGGTAATACGTGGGTATACAGATGCCAGTTTCCAGACAGATAAGGATGACTCCAAATCTCAGTTTGGATACGTATTTATTTTGAATGGAGGCGCAATAAGTCGGAAGAGTTCCAAGCAAGACACCGTAGCAGATTCTACCACGGAAGCGGAATATATTGCAGCTTCGGAAGCAGCAAAGGAAGCAGTTTGGATCAAGAAGTTTGTCTCAGAACTTGGTGTGGTTCCAAACATTGATGAAGCAATACCGGTTTACTATGACAACAATGGAGCTATTGCACAAGCGAAGGAACCAAGGTCTCATCAGCGATCCAAACATGTGCTTCGCTGCTATCATCTGATCAGAGAGATTATAAGTAGGAATGATATACAAATTGAGAAAATTCCCACTGAAAGGAATTTAGTGGATCCTTTAACTAAGGCCTTGCCTCAAAGCAAGTTTGAGGGTCATGTTAGAGCCTGTGGTATGGGGTACTGTAGCGATTGACATTAGGCCAAGTGGGAGTTTGTTAGTAATATGAGAGAAGTGTCGTAAGACAATCGCCTTATTATTGTAATCATTTATTTTAATAAATGAATATTCACTATTTGAGTATACATGTTTGTGTATTTGATTAAGATCTTAAACTCATTTACTGAATGCCCGCAATACAATTCACATCATGAAAGAATTTGTGATGAATTCACAACTAGTGATTATCTCTACATGTGCAATTGTGAAGTATTGAAATTGTCCCTAGTCGATGAATTGATAAATACGAACACTATCAATTCTGTTGAGACTAGAATGAGTTATTCTCTAATCAGCTGATTCTCACTGGCTGGTGACATTGAGATGTCCGGAGATAAACATGAATGCTAGTTAAGGGAACTAGTTCATTGGAGTGACTGGCTGTAAAACTTCATATGGTAGTTTACATATAGTTATGTCAGTGAAGTTCTTACTGCAGCTTAAGTGCGATGTTCCTTTGACATGCGGTGTTCAAGACATCATGGTCATGGAGACTTATACTTTGACATCTTAAGCAAGCATCTCCAAGGAGGTGTGGACTCAGGATGATTGGATATAAGCCGAAGTGCCCGAAGATGTTTGAACAGCCTATAAAGGATTCACCACTCCTTGCGAGGAGATGTATACCCGAGGCCTATTGTTGTATTGTTACTCGAAGCCTCTGGCCAGCGCATGACATGTTCAAAGTATGAATCTCTTAAATACATGAGAGTAATTAGAATCCGTAGGACGAGAAAACGTTACTTGGGCTAGGTGTGACGTAGTCAGCCTAGTGGGGACTGACACATATAGACCATGTCCTGAACCAAGTGGGTATAAGATGGTGAAGGGAATGGGGCACGATTCATTATAGCTGCTGAAGGGTTTCAGAATTGTTTCTGACTTCAACCGTTGATCTTTCGATTAATTGGGGATCATGATGTACTACTAGGTGTCACTCATGATCGTTCTATAATTGATTAATTATAGACGGCCAACATAAATCGAAAGCCTATTTAGTCACACGCACTACGAGTAATCTGAGGGATTTAAAACGAGTTGAAAATTGGATTTTCCAATCAAGGGAGATTAAGTTTGGTTGAGCCAAACGATAAGTCAAATCTAAATTTTTCAAAGACGTATCGGAAGCGTAAAATGGCTAAGTCTTTTGAAGACTTAATAGATGAATTAAATATGTTTAATTCATTGGGGCTTGGCTTGGATGGGCCGGCCAAAGAGGGCCTCCATCCTCTTTGCTTGTCCGGCCACAACAAAGAGGGAGAGAACCAAGTTTTTGATTCAATTTATAAAATAAACCAAGTGTGGTTTGTTTTATAAAATTATTGATGATATAAATTTTTATATAATGAACCATGGATTGGTTTATTTTATAAAATCAATCATGGATTGATTTACCATGATAAGGAAATTTATTCCATAGGAGAGAAGATTTTTATCATGAATTAAAATATGATTTTAACCATGATATAAAATCAAACTTGGCATGATGGAATAAGTTATTCTATATTTGAGAGGCTTGATGGTTGAGAGGCCACTATATAAAGGACCCAAGCAAGGCTTGGGTGATAATCGAAGAGATGAAGGCATAGGCTCTCTCCCTCTCTTTCTCTCCTTCTCTTCTCCCCTTCTTGCCGTGCGCCAACCAGCCCCAAGAAGGAGCACCAGCCGGCCGCCCCTGCCCTTTCCCTGCCGACCACCATCTCTTGGCCGGAAGAAGGTGCTGCCGGAATTAGAGTTTGCCGCAAGGATCTTTTTGCCGCAAGCCTCTTCTTTTGCTTCGCCGGAATTTTGATTCCGGCCATCCTTTTGTGGTTAGTCTTCCGACTTCTCTCTTGGTTTTTCTCGTCGCGTTCTCGGAGAATCTAGTAGTTCTCGAGAACACGAAACTGTGGCTTTGCGAAGACATCCTGAAGATACTCGGCGTGGACGCGAATAGAGGCAGAGCTTCCAAGGGACGATTACGGTTGGATCTCATCCCTTCCTTCGGGTTCTGCAAAATTTTAAATATATGATCATGTCTACACAAGATAAAATTGCATGCTTAGATGTGTGGTTAAATGATTTAGAGAAATTATTTATGCTAAACCTTCCGCTGCACGTAATTAATTTTGAAATTACGAACCCGCATCCATGTCAACATGCACCCGGTCCCAACAGTGGTATCAGAGCCGAGGTTTGTGTTCGACATAATCATATAATTGTTTTGCGGAAAGCTTTATCATGATCTCAATTTTGGAAAATTTTCAATTATGGAAACTTTCCAATTATGGTAAATTTTCGATTTAGGAATTTCAAAGTTTGGAAATCCTCATGAAATTTCGCAAACTTTTGAAATATCTCTGTTTCTGAAATTTTATGATAATTGTGAAAACTTTCCATTTTTGGAAACTTTCCAATTTTGGAAATTTCGTATTTTTGAAATTTTTCAATTTTGGAAAAACGTAAGTTTTCTTTGTACCAGAAACTTACAATTATTCTGAAAACCTTTTATTTTTGGAAACTTTCCATTTATGGAAAGCTCGCAATTTTGGGCACTTTCTTTCAAGAAAGTCTAGACAAATTATGGGAATATTAATTGACATTTAAATTTATAATTGGAAATTAAATTATTTACAAAATTTATTATTTTGGATTGAGCCTCGGGGAGCCGTCCAATTTAAAGTTAGTTGTTATAATTAACTTTCCTAAATTGAATTTAAGCTGTCAAATATTTAATTTGGATTGAGCCTCAGGGAGCCGTTCAAAGTAAGTTATTGATATTAATTTTCCATAAATAAAATATTTGATCAAATCTTGAAAATTTTTGAGGTGATTCTCAAACGATAATTTCCTTATTTGATTTATAAGGTGATGCTCTTACATATTATTGTCTCAAAAATTAATTAGGAAAATTGTTTCCTATAGAGTATATTTTCTTAAATAAGATTTTCATGAAAATAATATATGGTTGAATTAAGGTAATCTGTCTCCTAATTTAATAAGATTTGATTTAGAGAAATCAAAGTCTTAAACATATTATTTCCGAAATTGATTATGATAATTCGGGAAATTGTTTCCCAAAATAATTCCTTGAATAAAGTATGAAATTAGAATTAGGAAATCCGGTTCCTAATACAATTAATGAGACTTGATAAATTAAGTCACAAACATACTTTATTAAGGAAATCGTTAGAACATGACATAATTATATGTCATGAATGTGTATAAAAGAAAAGGATGAGACCCAAAACCCCTTACAAAATATTAAGGACAACACCTTCCATTAATATGGTTAGAACTGGAGTTTTGTTTCTCATTTGGGTTGATGGACACATCCATGCCCGACTTGAACCTCAACATGTTCAAACCATGGAATTAGTTTATGATTAATATAGTTGGAGTCAGAGGTCAATCCTTAGTTTTGGTTGTTGGACACATCCAAGCCTGACTAAACGGTTGAATGAGCTCCAACCATATTAAAACTATTTTTTGATTAATGGGTCAGCCTTAAGCTTGGAGCATCGATTTGTTGTGCCATAGCCAAGGTCGATGTAAAGAGAGGTGCAGTTGGGTGCTATGTATATTGTTGCATACTTGTTAATGAGTTAACAACCTAATGATTTATGCAAACATTCAATTAGTTGATAGTATAATGTGATAGTTACATATGTATAATATGTAATCGGTATAATTACCTACCTTCATAGCTAAGAATAGCTTGATGGACTCTAGCCATGGTTGTACTTATCTATGGTTGGATATCAACCTATTTGGAGATGTTCCTACGATCTCCCGAATTGATAAAAAGGGTTATTCAATTCGAAAAATAAATAGGATTTAATTAATGTATATTGATGCATTCTTTATCATTCTCATCACATAACCTCAATTTGTATTTCTAGGATAATCACCTGATCATGTCTTCTTTGAATTTGCGTTCCATTTTGGACACCAATAAGCTGACTGGGCCAAACTTCATGGACTGGCTTCGAAACCTGAGGATAGTCCTCAAGGCAGAAAAGCTTGCTTATGTCCTAGAAGAACAACTTCCCAACCATTCTCCTGAAGATGCAACTCCAGACCAGTTAGTGGCCTATCAGAAACATGTGGCTGATTCTGAACTTGCGAGTTGCATCATGCTGGCCGATATGGTACCTGAGCTACAAAAGAAGCATGAGCATATGGATGCTCATACCATCGTCTTCCATCTTCATGAGCTGTTTGACGAGCAGGAGAGATCCGAAAGGTTTGAGGTCTCCAGACTCCTCTTCACCTCTAAGATGCAGGAAGGCACTTCTGTTTCACAGTTTGTGTTGAAGATGTTGGGGTACATTGAGCGACTAGGCACACTTGGATTTGCAATGGATCACGAACTAAGTATTGACTTAATTCTGCATTGTTTGCCCAAGAGTTACTCACAGTTTGTGATGAACTATCGGATGAACAAACTGGAGACTACCATTCCTGAGTTGCTTAACTTGCTGAAGAGTGTAGAGCCTTCTGTAAAGCAGGATCAGAAGACGGTACTGTTAGTTGGTTCCTCAAAGAAAGGCTCTATGAGGAAGCCCAAAGAACAAAATAAGGGAAGGAAGAAAAAGGCCAAAAATATTGAAAAGGCACCAAAAGGCAATAGCCATCACTGCGGCAAGGAGGGCCACTGGCGAAGAAACTGGAAGGTTTATCTTGAGTCCCTGAAGAAGAAGGCATCCGATGCCCCATCCTCTTCAGGTATCTTCGTTATTGAATGTCACTCTATTTCCTCGGACACCTGGGTACTTGATACTGGGTGTAGCTCACATATATGTAATGACATACAGGGGCTAAGGAATAGAAGAAGACTCATCAAGGGAGAAGCTAATTTGCGAGTTGGAAATGGAGCAAAGATTGCTGTTGTTGCCATCGGAACATATTTGCTAAAGCTCCCTACTGGACTTGTCTTAGAATTGGATAATTGTTATTTTGTTCCTTCGTTAATAAAGAACATTGTATCTATTTCATGCTTGAATGAAAATGGTTATCATTTAACTTTTAGTAACAATTGCTATTACATAACTTTAAATGGTGTTCTTTATGGGACCGGAACTTTATGTAATGGTATCTACACGTTAGATTTATCCGGTGACGTTTTCAATATCGAAGTTAGCAACAAACGTGCTTGAATAGATAATCAAATAGACTCTTATATGTGGCATTGTCGTCTTGGCCATGTAAGTAAGAAACGCATGACCAAATTACACCGATGTGGAATTCTGGAATCATTTGAACCCGGTTCATTTGATACATGCGAATCATGCTTAAAAGGCAAGATAACCAAATTACCCTTTTCCGGAAAAGGTAAACCAGTGGGAGAATTGCTTGGTCTAATACATACTGATGTATGTGGACCAATGTCAACTCTTGCACAAGGAGGCTATAACTACTTCATTACCTTTATCAATGATCACTCACGGTTCGGGTATGTATTCTTAATGAAACACAAATCTGAAGCTTTTGAGAAATTCAAAGAGTTCAGAAGTGAAGTAGAGAAACAACTTGGCAAAAGTATTAAGATACTTCGATCCGATCGGGGTGGTGAATACTTAAGTCAAGAGTTTCAAGATTATCTTAGGGACAATGGGATATTGACTCAATGGACTCCGCCATATACACCACAGGATAATGGTGTATCTAAGAGGCGTAACCGAACCTTGATAGGCATGGTTAGATCTATGATGAATCATGCAACTCTTTCAAAATCCTTTTGGGGCTATGCGCTTAAGACAGCTGTTTACTTACGAAACAGAGTCCCTACCAAGGTAGTCTCTACTACTCCATATGAGACGTGGAATAGTATGAAACCTCATTTATCTCACCTAAAGATATGGGGTTGTCCTGCTTATGTAAAGCGGACTGTATCAGACAAATTGGATTCTAAGTCTGATAAATGTCTATTTATTGGATACCCTAAGGAAACGAAGGGTTACCAATTCTATTATCCCTTGGAACAAAAGATGTGTGTTTCAAGGCATGATGTATTTCTAGAAAAAGAATTTCATTTACAAGAAAATAGTGGGAGTAGCATTGAACTTGAAGAAGTTCAAGAAACTCCAATAGACATTACAGAGACACCTAGTCTTGACCCACAACCAATAACTCATAATAATGAGCTATCAGTTGAACCTAAAACAACACCACTTCTTCGTAGGTCTGATAGGACACATAATATTCCAGAGAGATACGGATTTCTCATAAGTGAATCGAACGACGTGTTACTCATTAACAATGACGAACCTATCAGTTATGAAGATGTTCTGAAAAATTCAGAAAGGGATAAATGGATTGAAGCCATGAAGTCGGAAATGGATTCTATATACAAAAATCAAGTATGGGACTTAGTTAACCCACCTGAAGGGATTAAGCCCATAGGGTGCAAGTGGGTTTTCAAGAAGAAAACCGACATGGAAGGTAATGTTGTTACCTTTAAGGCTATATTAGTGGCAAAATGATATCGTCAGAAACAAGGAATTGATTATGACGAAACCTATTCGCTAGTAGCTATGCTTAAATCCATTCGGATGCTCCTGGCCATAGCAGCTCATTATGATTATAAGATATGACAAATGGATGTGAAAACATCTTTCCTTAATGGAAACCTGCTTGAGGATGTATACATGATACAACCTGAAGGATTCACATCGGTTAATAAAACCAAAGTATGCAAGCTTCGACGATCCATATATGGGCTAAAGCAAGCATCCAGGAGCTGGAACATCCGTTTTGATGAGACAATCAAAGAGTTTGATTTCTCACAAAATCCTGACGAACCTTGTGTGTACAAGAAGGTTAGTGGGAGTGCAATCGTATTCCTTGTATTATATGTCGATGACATATTACTTATAGGAAACGATATATCAGTCTTACAGTCAGTTAAAATTTGGTTGTCCAAAACTTTCTCCATGAAAGACCTGGGAGAAACAACCTATATCCTTGGGATCAGAATCAATAGAGATAGATCGAAACGGTTGTTTGATCTTTCGTAGTCTACATATATAGACCGAGTGTTAGAAAGGTTTAGCATGTCGAAATCCAAGAAAGGTTACCTTCCCATCAGGCATGGGATCAACCTTTCGAAGTCTATGTGTCCGCGCACAGAAGACGAGAGGATTTGCATGAATAAGATTCCTTATACATCCGCGATAGGATCTATCATGTATGCTATGTTATGTACTAGGCCCGATGTATTGTATGCTCTGAGCATCACAAGCAGATACCAGTCTGATCCAGGAATGGATCATTGGGCGGTTGTCAAAAATAGTCTAATGACCCTTAGGTTGTGTAGGTTTGGGAGTCTATGGTAGTACAGTTCATAGGGGGTTTTGTTGTGTCGCTTCTTAATCAAAACCCTATTTTGGATATAACAAGCCGTACTAATCGCTTCTGCCCAAAATTGGTTTGCTAGATTAAATTCATTGAGCATAGCCCTAGCGGCTTCTTGTACTATCCCATTTTGTTGGGGGGTTCTAGGACATGAAAATTCATGTAAGTACCCATTTACCTTACAGAATTCCTCGAATCGTTGATTTTCAAACTCTCCCCCGTGATCACTCCTAAGTCTTTTAATTTTAGTGTCGTTTTGATTTTCAATTAGTTTACAGAATTCATTAAATAGGTTTAGGGTTTCATCTTTGATTTTTAGAAATCTAACCCAGGTAAACCTAGAGTAATCATCAACTATTACTAAGCAGTATCGGTTCCCGCTTAGTGACTTGGCTCCATGTGAATCAAATAGGTTAAGGTGTAGGAGCTCAAATGTAGTTTGAGTTAAATCAGATTGGGTTAGTTTGTGATTGGATTTGGTTTGTTTACCTTGATTACATGATTCACATATTAGGTTTTCATTATTTTTAATTTTGGGGATACCTTTGATTAAGCCAAGTTGGGTAATTTTTGAGATAGTTCTTAGATTGGTATGACCTAATCTCCTATGCCAGAGGTTTGATTGTTCTAATTGTGTTAACATACATTTGGGTACAAGGGGAAGGTTTATAGTGTATACATTGTTTTTCCTAGTGCCCTTAAGCATGATTTCTGAGTCTTGTACATTTCTAATCAGGCAGTTAGAATTGTTGAAAGTAACTATATAACTAGAATCACATAATTGACTTATGCTAAGCAAGTTAAAATTAAAGTTTTCAACCAATAGAACTTTCTTAATAATGAAATCGGATTTAAGTTCAATATTACCTGACTCAATTACCTTGAGTGTAGCATTATTGCCAAATGCCACTGAGCCTAGGTTTTTGAACTTGAGCTTGGTGAACTTCAATTTATCTCCAGTCATGTGTCTGGAGCAACCGCTATCTAACATCCATTGGTCCAAATCTTTATGTTCCTTAATTTCGCCGTCTTCTGTAAAGGTCAGCTCGCCGTCGTCCTATTCTGATTCTGACTCAGTCTCGACTTTTTCTGAGGCGGTCATAGCTAGTAGGTTTGATTGGGGTGCTTCTTCTTCTTCTTCTGAGGAAGATTCGTCCCAGGTTGCTTGGAGTGCTTTCTTTCTTCTTGTCTTTTTGATTTCCTTTAAGTTTGGACATTCTGTCTTGTAGTGGCCCTTCTTCTTGCACTCGTAGCAGGTTACGTTGGGCTTGTTTTTGCCATTCGCGGGTTCAGCTGGTTCATCCTTTCTTCGGCTGATTTTCCGTTTGTTGGTTCGGTTCTTCAGCTCCTTGTAGTAGCTTCGGGCTAGTCGGACCAGCTTAGTTTGATCTCCTTCTTCGTCTTCTGAGTCTGAGTCTGAGTTAGACTCGGGTTCAGGTTCAGGCTTCTTCTTTGTTGTCCTTCCAGTTTTACTTGCAACGAAAGCAATACCTTTCTCGACCATATTGGTGTTAGTTTGTTCGTGCAATTCTAGTTCGGAAAACAATTCGTCTAATTTTATTTTTGAAAGATCCCTTGAGACCTTGTATGCATCTACCATAGATGCCCACAAGGTGTTTCTAGGGAAAGCGTTCAAGGCATACCTTATTAAGTCACGGTTTTCAACCTTATGACCTATAGTGTGAAGACCGTTCATCAACTCTTGGATTCGTGCGTGGAGCTGGGTTGCTGTTTCGTTGTCGGCCATCTTGATGGTGTAGAGTTTGTTAAGGAGCAGATCCCTCTTACTGATCCGAGTATCTGATGTTTCTTTGTGCAGCTCGATCAATTTTGCCCACAGCTCCTTGGCACTGTTGAAGGGGCCCACGCGGTTCAGCTCCTCTTTCGTCAATCCACATTGAAGAGTCTGAGTCGCTTTAGCGTCGGCTTCGATTTTTCGTTTCAGAGCGGTGTCCCACTCTGTGTAGCTTTGAGGAAGTCCATCAGCATTTTTGGATATCTCCAGTCCGGACTGGATGATGATCCACATGTCCACCTGAGTTTTCAGGTGGACCTCCATTCGACTTTTCCAGTAAGAAAAGTCTTCTCCACTGAAAAGTGGAGGTCTGGCGGTGCTGAATCCCTCTTTTATGGCCATTTGATCTGTAAAAGAAAACTAACAAAAATATATCCCAAGACTTGGTCTTGGATTAGTAGTGCGGGATAAGGATAATAAAATATTAAAAAAAAAATTTTTGGTAAAAAAAAATCGAATGAGAAAAAAAATCCAAAAAATTTTCAAACTGGTGGTTGCACCAAGTTTGAACTTCTCCGCTCTGATACCACTTGTTGGATCGAGAAAATCGATAGAGGGGGGGGTGAATATCGGAAATCATTTTTTGGAAAACTTAGAGCAAGTACGCAGCGGAAATTAAAAATCACAACACAGAGACACAGTGGATTTTATTTGGTTCGGAGCCTGTGTCGACTCCTACTCCAAGGCCCACGGTCGTTGACCGTTTACTTTAGGCAATTCTATATACGGCGCAAATAGTTTACAAAATTTGATTACAAAATAAGTGCAGTAAATAATAATAAAAAAACACGCTCTTCTTTACCGACGTCCGGAGTAGATCGACTTTTTCGGAGCAGCGGGACGTCGTCGGCTCGAGTTGGAAGGTTTCTGGAGCAAGGCGCGAGAGCAGAAGAGCTTTGAGACGTTGAGTGAATTGATGCTTGAAGCCTGGGGTTGAGAGCCCTTTATATAGGGCCTGGGGGCGCCCGGGACGTTGGGGGCGCCCCCCACGTGGCGTTTGATCCGGTTGGATCTCGGTCACCGTCTGATCCCTTCCTTCTCGGGATAGATGTTGACCGGGGCGCCCGGAGCGCTCGGGGCGCCCGGTTTGATCGGGTCAAACACTTATCCTTTAGGCTTCGATGGGGCTGCTTCGATGCTTTGTTATTGGGGGCGCCCGGGAGCACGGGGGCGCCCGCAGGATGCACTGTCGAAGCTTGCTTGTGATTTGTGTGTTTTGTGGTCACCTTGGGGGCGCCCGGGACACTCCAGGCGCCCTAGTCAGCTATTGCCTCACTCCTTTGAGGCTCTCTGAGCTGCAGACTCTCATTCCTTCGGTCCTGCATCCAGGGTTAGTCCAAAACACAACAAGACATTAAAAGGTTGGTTTATACAGCCTTAGCTGTCTTGGTTCTGACTTTGGTCTCCAAAATGGAGCCCTAGGTCGAACCAACGCCTACTGTTCCCTCGACGGGGAACGCGTCCTCACCTACTCCTCTCGGGAGAATTTACCTGATGCCAACCGTTCCTCTGGTTGGACTTTTGCCTGACGGTCCTTTGTCAGGTCTTGGATGTCGAGCTGCCCTTCGCCCGGTGCCTAGCATTCCTTCGCTAGGGCTTCAGTCCCAGGCTGTCCTTCGCCTGGCGCCTAGCAGTCCTTCGCTAGGGCTTTTGACTCTGGCATTCCTTCGCCAGTGCCTAACAGTCCTTCGCTAGGGCTTTTTATCCTGGCATTCCTTCGCCAGTGCCTAGCAGTCCTTCGCTAGGACTTTTCCTGCACACTAGAGTAATTTGTTAGAAAACAAGTAAGACTTAACTTTTGACCTCTGTTGCCATTATCAAAACACATGTTTGACTTGGGTGCATTCTGCACCAACATTAAAGACATAAGAGGGAAGTTACCTTTCATTTCTCTCATTCCATCAAGTCATTTGTTTTCTCTTCTTCTTCCTCCCCTCCTAGCCGAAACCTCTGAGCTCCCTTCTCCCTTGAGAAAAGTTCACATAAGCCTCCATTTTGAAGATCTAGGGTCTCTTCCAAGGCTACAAGGGCAAGGAGAGTTCAAGTGTCAAAGGGATTTACAAGTTCCTTCTCCTTTAAGGTCTAAAAACCAAAGGTAACCCAAGGTAAGACCCCCTCACCTATGGTATGATAGCTTTCAAGATATTTATCATGATCTAAGTTTTTTTGGCATGATATGTTGGAAAAAAATCCATGGTTAGGGCTTATGGAGGTTTCGGCCAAGGCTATTGCTTGGGCTTAGGGATGATGTAAATTTTCTTTTGTGCTCTTAAATGTTTCATGATGTTATGTAAGGCATAGATTATGATCTAGGGAAATTTTTGATGCCCTAAAACCCATCTAGGGTTTCGGCCACATCAAGTATAGGGCTAGGGATTAATTTTAATCCCTCAAGCATGATTGGTATGTTTTGCTATGATAGACTATGGATGATAATGGAGACTTATATGAATTTTCTAGGGGTTATTTCTCCCCTAGGGTTTCGGCCAAGCATGAATAAGGCCTTGGACTTTGGGGTTAAGACCAATTAAGGGTCCAAGTGGGTTCCTATGACATGAAAAGTAATGTATTGGAGGTTAACCATGGTTATGCAAATTTTTCTAAGGACCTATGACCCTCTAGGGTTTTCGGCCAAGTCCCTAATCTAGGGCTTGGTTTGGGTTAAGTTCTCAAGAATGCATGTTTATAGATCACTAAGATGTATGTATATGATTGAGTATGTCGTAGAAATTTTATGTGACCTAGAAACTTAATGTCATGTAAATTAGGAATGACATGTATGTATGCTATGTACCCTAACCATGCATGTTTTATGAATGTTATGTATGTATGCCATGCTGTAGGAATGACATGTATGTATGCTATGTACCCTAACCATGCATGTTTTATGAATGTTATGTATGTATGTCATGCTTTAGGAATGACATGTATGTATGCTATGTACCCTAACCATGCATGTTTTATGAATGTTATGTATGTATGGCATGCTTTAGGAATGACATGTATGTATGTTATGTACCCTAACCATGCATGTTTTATGAATGTTATGTATGCATGTCATGCTTTAGGAATGACATGTATGTATGCTATGTTTTACGAACAATATGTATGTAAGTCATGTCTCATGAATGCTATGTATGTATGCCATGCTTTATGAATGATATGTATGTATGCTATGTTTAAGAATGAAGATGATGAACGAAAATGATAACCATGACCTAAGACAAAATGATGTAAGCATGACATATCTTATGAATGAAAATGAAGAATGATGATGAAATGTTAAGTATGTCTATGTCATGCTAAGGGATGGGCACCTTAAGAACGCCCCGGTTCTGGACTACCGAAGCTGTCCACGGTTCTGGCACTACCGAAGCTGTGCAACAGGGATGGGCACCTTAAGAACGCCCCGGTTCTGGACTACCGAAGCTGTCCACGGTTCTGGCACTACCGAAGCTGTGCAACAGGGATGGACACCTTAAGAACGCCCCGGTTCTAGAACTACCGACTATGCTATCCTTATCCTAGTAGGTCGACGCTAGCTACCTCGTATTTACTTAGGGATGTGCGCTTATGATGTATGTATGTGGTACAAGCCGGGGACCCCAATGATGTTATGTTAATGCTAAGCATTTAAAAGTATGATTTTAAAACTAAGCATCCTTATGTAGTAAATGCATTTGACTCATGCATATATCCATGTTATGCATCGCGCCAGGGTAAGTACGTTTTATGTTTTATGCTTATGCTTATGCTTATACCTTATGCTATGTTAAGTATGTCTCAGGTTCATGTATGCTAAGAATTATGCCATGTATAAGTATGTCTCAGGTTCATGTATGCTAAGAATTATGCCATGTATAAGTATGTCTCAGGTTCATGTATGCTAAGAATTATGCCATGTATAAGTATGTCTTATGTTCATGTATGTTAAGATTTATGTCATGCTAAGTATGTTGTAGATCTATGGTTATGTTAGGAATCATGCTATGTAGTTGTTCATATGCTTATGACTTATGCCATGACCATGTTTAAGTTTATGTTCAGAGTTAGGTTATGTCAAGATACTTGATATGTTTATGTTTAAGTGACATATGGTTTTAGTGAGTAGGAAAGGGTCTTACTAAGCCTGTGTGCTTATAGTCTTATTTTCCTCGTACCGCAGATCAAGCATGAGGTTACTAAGGGAAGCAGCAGGAGAGGCAAGAGCAAGTGTGTGTGTGGCAGTGACATGGCAAATGATTCTTATATTTACACGTATCGCATGTCTTGGGTTTTGAAATGCTTTCATAGATTTTATGCTATGATTATGATGGGTATGCCTAATGAATGACTTAAGACTTATGATGTTTACGGATAAGTTACGTGCTACTTATGATGACTATGAATAGGCTATGGAATGATTTTATCATGATGTCATGCATGTTGATAATATGCTATGTTCAATGACACTAGATTCATGAATGACAAGTTTAGACATGTATAAATGTTTCACGAGTTAGTTGCATGATTAAAAGCATGTTTAGAAGGAAAAAATGATTCCGCTGCATTAAGATGTTCTCTAAGTCCATGTATGTTAAACGTAACGACGCCTTCCTCATCACACCATAAGGTGTGGGAAAAAGGCGAGCGTTACAGGTTGGTATCAGAGCAGTTGCCATCTCACTACACACACATCAAGCTTCTTCCTGCCGCTTCCAAGTAAGTATCTTTCGGTATATTTTATGATAGTAAGCACTCTTACGATATGTTATGTTTCTAGAATATACAAGTATGAATGATGTCTTATGATAGATAATGGCAAGTACTTGTAAGATATGTAAACATGAATGATACTTTCTTTTATTTTATTTAATATATATATATATATATATATATATTAATTAAATAATTTAGAATTTAATATCGGGGAGGTATAACAATAACTCATATTATCCATACTTGTCCTTTATGAAGGAAAGCATGGCTAGAAGACAGAGTAACAGACTTAATGAGACTGCTCCCTCACCTGACCTGATGCAATTAGTGACCCAACTTCAGCGTCAAGTCACTGAGCAGCAGCAAACCATTAATACCCTGATGAATCAGCAAGAAAATTCTACCACTCCACCGGTGAACCATACGGCTATAGCCGTCGCGCCCACGGTTGTGCAAACCCCTCCGACGGGCCCGACCACTGTGGCACGACAAGAAGCTTATCTGATCCAGTGGTTGAGGCTGAAACCGGAGAATTTCTCGGGTGCTGGCGAACCATGGGATGCCCAAGCGTGGTTCAAGACAGTGGAAAGTACAATGGAGCTGCTGGACTGGCCTGAACATGAGAAGATCAAGTGTGCATCATTCTGCCTTTCTGGAGATGCCAGAATGTGGTGGGAAAGGGTCAAGGCCAAGAGACAGGTGAACCAGATGGCGTGGTCAGATTTTGAATCAGAATTCTTCGAAGAATTCTTCAACATGCGGGTCACCAATAAGCACTACGACGAGTTCACGGAATTTCGACAGGGCAACCTCTCAGTCAATGAAGCCATGAAGAAATTTAATCGACTGGCTCGCCTATGCCCTGAGCTGGTCCGCACTCAGAAGGAGAGGGTTCGACTTATGTTAAAGATGTTGCGACCCGAAATAGCTCTGAACGTGGCTGGCGGAGTTAACAGACCGCAGACCGCTGAGGAGCTGTTTAGTAGTGCCCTACTCACCGAGCATTACCTGAACAATATCAATCAGCAAAGGAAGACATTAAATGAAAGTAAGAATCAAGTTCACTCCGGGATTCTCGATTCTTCATTTTTCATTATCACTAATGTTCCTCCCTTCCATTATCACCCAGGAGGTCAGAAACCTCAGGGTACCAACGCTAATTGGAAAGGAAACCAGGGTGGTAAACGACAGCCATGGGACAACCCCCAAGGGGGCCCAGCAAATAAACAGTCCAGGTTTCCCCTGTGCGCTACATGCGGGAAAATGCATCCCGGGGAATGCCGCAAAGGTACGAACCGGTGTTTCATTTGCGGGGTGGAAGGGCACATAGCCTCTTACTGTCCTATCAAGAACCAGGCACCTCCCCAACAGCTTGTTCCGTACCAGGGTGCACCAGCGAAACTACATTATATGCAAGCTGAGCTGGAAGGTACCCCGATGAGCTAAGGGAGATTGGAGGCCCCACCAACTATGGCGGATGCCAGGGTTTTCTCTATTACTAAGGAGGATGCCGCGAATGCTTCAACGGTTGTCACAGGTCAGATACTTATTTACAGTCAGTATGCTACTGTATTATTTGATACTGGGGCAACACACTCGTTCATCTCTATGTTCTACACTAAGAAGATAGATATGTCTCCACAAGTTTTAGACTGCAAGTTCTTGACAACCCTGCCTTCGGGAGAAATAATGACATCCACTCACGTATTGCGTGCTGTGCCAGTTGGAATCGCAGGAAGAGAACTCTACTGCGATCTGATAGTACTCGACATGCAGGATTATGATGTTATAATGGGAATGAATTTTCTGAGCAAATACGGCGCTTCTGTCGAGTGCCGTAAAAGAAAGGTGGTCTTTCAACTTGAGGCCGATTCTATGTTCGAATTTATCGGAGAGCCGAGAAAAAGAACCGGGAAATTTTTATCGACTCTCAAGGAACAGAAGATGATAGACAAGGGATACACTGGATTCTAGCACATGTGGTTGACGTAAGTCAAACCAAGGACCAGAAGCTAGAAGATGTTAGGGTTGTATGTAATTATCCAGAGGTATTCCCAGATGAATTGCCAGGATTGGCTCCTGATAGAGAAGTGAAATCCGAGATCGAATTGGTTTCTGGTACTAACCCATTCCCCAAGGCACCTTACCGTATGGCAAGGTCAACGGTTCGAGAAAGCTACGTGGGAACGCGAGGACGAGATGAGACGCAAGTGCCCGGAACTATTCTAAGTTCGAGGACGAACTTTCAAGAGGTATGGGGGATTGTAACGACTCAGAAAATTTTCTTAATATTTTCTTTAAATATTAAGCATGTCTAGATAATTTTCCAAAGGATCTAGAAATATTAGTACGAACCTTAGCCTAAGAAATCCATGATTTTCTCATTTAAATTGAGAAACTAAGTACTAAGGGGCCTTATATGGGCTTTCTAGTACCATGATTATGGGTGAATTTTAGGTAAAAGTTAATAGAAATATAAAGGGGATTTTAATGAGAAATATTTACATAATTATAGGGGAATTTTTAAGGAATTTTCGAAATAATAGGAAATAAAATAAAAATAAAATAGAAAAATTAGTGCATGCACCAAGGATTGAACCTTGGACCTCTTGTACAACCATGCATGCACTAACCAATTCACCTAGCAAGGGAGTGCTATGAGGGAATGAAGTGGATATTAGTTAAGGCTTAGGAAAATGAAGAGTCACCAAGGGAAGAGACACCATGACTCTTCACTTACCCCCTTTAATGGGGATTAAAGGCATAAGAGGGAAGTTACCTTTCATTTCTCTCATTCCATCAAGTCATTTGTTTTCTCTTCTTCTTCCTCCCCTCCTAGCAGAAATCTCCAAGCTCCCTTCTCCCTTGAGAAAAGTTCACATAAGCCTCCATTTTGAAGATCTAGGGTCTCTTCCAAGGCTACAAGGGCAAGGAGAGTTCAAGTGTCAAAGGGATTTACAAGTTCCTTCTCCTTTAAGGTCTAAAAACCAAAGGTAACCCAAGGTAAGACCCCCTCACCTGTGGTATGATAGCTTTCAAGATATTTATCATGATCTAAGTTTTTTTGGCATGATATGTTGGAAAAAAATCCATGGTTAGGGCTTATGGAGGTTTCGGCCAAGGCTATTGCTTGGGCTTAGGGATGATGTAAATTTTCTTTTGTGCTCTTAAATATTTCATGATGTTATGTAAGGCATAGATTATGATCTAGGGAAATTTTTGATGCCCTAAAACCCATCTAGGGTTTCGGCCACATCAAGTATAGGGCTAGGGATTAATTTTAATCCCTCAAGCATGATTGGTATGTTTTGCTATGATAGACTATGGATGATAATGGAGACTTATATGAATTTTCTAGGGGTTATTTCTCCCCTAGGGTTTCGGCCAAGCATGAATAAGGCCTTGGACTTTGGGGTTAAGACCAATTAAGGGTCCAAGTGGGTTCCTATGACATGATAAATAAGGTATTGGAGGTTAACCATGGTTATGCAAATTTTTCTAAGGACCTATGTCCCTCTAGGGTTTTCGGCCAAGTACCTAATCTAGGGCTTGGTTTGGGTTAAGTTCTCATGAATGCATGTTTATAGATCACTAAGATGTATGTATATGATTGAGTATGTCGTAGAAATTTTATGTGACCTAGAAACTTAATGTCATGTAAATTAGGAATGACATGTATGTATGCTATGTACCCTAACCATGCATGTTTTATGAATGTTATGTATGTATGCCATGCTTTAGGAATGACATGTATGTATGCTATGTACCCTAACCATGCATGTTTTATGAATGTTATGTATGTATGTCATGCTTTAGGAATGACATGTATGTATGCTATGTACCCTAACCATGCATGTTTTATGAATGTTATGTATGTATGCCATGCTTTAGGAATGACATGTATGTATGCTATGTTTTACGAACAATATGTATGTAAGTCATGTCTCATGAATGCTATGTATGTATGCCATGCTTTATCAATGATATGTATGTATGCTATGTTTAAGAATGAAGATGATGAACGAAAATGATAACCATGGCCTAAGACAAAATGATGTAAGCATGACATATCTTATGAATGAAAATGAAGAATGATGATGAAATGTTAAGTATGTCTATGTCATGCTAAGGGATGGGCACCTTAAGAACGCCCCGGTTCTGGACTACCGAAGCTGTCCACGGTTCTGGCACTACCGAAGCTGTGCAACAGGGATGGGCACCTTAAGAACGCCCCGGTTCTAGGACTATCGACTATGCTGTCCTTATCCTAGTAGGTCGAGGCTAGCTACCTCGTATTTACTTAGGGATGCGCGCTTATGATGTATGTATGTGGTACAAGCCGGGGACCCCAATGATGTTATGTTCATGCTAAGCATTTAAAAGTATGATTTTAAAACTAAGCATCCTTATGTAGTAAATGCATTTGACTCATGCATACATCCATGTTATGCATCGCGCCAGGGTAAGTACGTTTTATGTTTTATGCTTATGCTTATGCTTATACCTTATGCTATGATAAGTATGTCTCAGGTTCATGTATGCTAAGAATTATGTCATGTATAAGTATGTCTTAGGTTCATGTATGCTAAGAATTATGCCATGTATAAGTATGTCTTATGTTCATGTATGTTAAGATTTATGTCATGCTAAGTATGTTATAGATCTATGGTTATGTTAGGAATCATGCTATGTTATTGTTCATATACTTATGACTTATGCCATGACCATGTTTAAGTTTATGTTCAGAGTTATGTTATGTCAAGATACTTGATATGTTTATGTTTAAGTGACGTATGGTTTTAGTTAGTAGGAAAGGGTCTTACTAAGTCTGTGTGCTTATAGTCTTATTTTCCTCGTACCGCAGATCAAGCACGAGGTTACTAAGGGAAGCAGCAGGAGAGGCAAGAGCATGTGTGTGTGTGGCAGTGACATGGCAAAGGATTCTTATATTTACACGTATCGCATGTCTTGGGTTTTGAAATGCTTTCATAGATTTTATGCTATGTTTATGATGGGTATGCCTAATGAATGACTTAAGACTTATGATGTTTACGGATAAGTTACGTGCTACTTATGATGACTATGAATAGGCTATGGAATGATTATATCATGATGCCATGCATGTTGATAATATGCTATGTTCAATGACACTAGATTCATGAATGATAAGTTTAGACATGTATAAATGTTTCACGAGTTAGCTGCATGATTAAAAGCATGTTTAGAAGGAAAAAATGATTCCGCTGCATTAAGATGTTCTCTAAGTCCATGTATGTTAAGTGTAACGATGCCTTCCTCGCCACACCATAAGGTGTGGGAAAAAGGCGGGCGTTACATAATGGTAAGTGGTTATTCTGAAGTTGAATTATTAAAGTTAATTGCTTACCTATCTCGTAACATGGCGAAAGCCAAAATCCGAGTCGAGTCCCTCTGACAGGAAGTAAAACTCCTGAAAGAGAGAGCTGACTCTAGATCCTTGACCGAGAAGGTTCAAGAAGGAACCTCTACTCAAGTTGAAAAGCTTGAGAAAGAGAACTCCTTCTTGAAAACTCAAGTCAAGGACCTTAGAGCGGCTTTAGAATGATTTACTTCAGGTTCTAAGGGTCTTGACATGATCCTTGGAAAACAGAAGTCCGTTCTAAATCGATCCGGGTTAGGGTATCAAACCAAGTCGAGACAACGGTCCTACTATGCTATATTGAACCAATCTAGACCCAAAGTTCAAGCATGGGTACGCAAACTTTGCTTGAACAACCAAGCTAGACCAAACCAATATTGGATCCCCAAGGACAAGATTCATATCATGCCTTACCATTATCGTGGCTTTAGTCCAGGGGGAGCCAATTTAAAATTTTTTTTTATAATTAGATAAAATTCTTTACAATGGCATGCTTGATTGTTTATTTATTTTTGTAAATTATCATGCTTAGACCTAGGACTGGTTAGACTAAGAACTGAAACAATTTAACTGAAATTTGAACAACATAGTATTGGGTGGAGGTGAGATGATAGTATGTTAGGAAAGCCATTTTTGGTGGAACTAGCCGAAGCTACCAATCCAAGACCCAAACTAGTTAGACCAAAATCTTTCAAGGAGTAACTTGAAGATGAATTTTCAATAAAAGGCTTTGTCAAGGAAAGGGTTGATGATCCAATAAGGCTACGGCCAAAGAAGGCCTAGTGCCTCACCAAGACCTAGAAGCCGATTATTAAAAACCAAATTCACTTTACTATGGTCAGATTTGAATCTAACACAAATTTCAATTAATCTTAGATTCAACCATTTTTCAAAATAAATTTAAAACTAATTGGTTTTAAAATTAATTCAACTTTTCAAAATTAATCATGTTTTTCAAAATAAAATCCTTACTTCTATTAAAACCTATCTCACAAAACCCATAAGGTTAACGTGATTGTTAACTATAGACTGGGTGAGATGGTTAGGATCTAACTCAAATTCATCTGATTCTTTGTACTATTATCAAGTAAACACATTGAATCTTGTAATTTAGAGCTTAAGTGACTTGATTGTTGGTTGGTCAAAAGAGTCAAACCAGGTCAAAATAGTCAAACCTGGTCAAACTGGTCAATAGTCAAACCATGCTCAGCTCGGGCGCTCGTGACCTGTCGGCTGCCCCCAACTTTCTCTTCGACCAAGACAGCAAAAGCTGTCAACCCTACCCATCTGACATTGGCGCCCGTGACCTACCGGGCGCCCAGGTCCTTGTCTTCATCCAAGGCAGTCAAGACTGTCAAAAACCTGCCGCCTGACTCGGGCGCCCGTGACCTTACGGGCGCCCCAATGAACTCGGGTGCCCGACCCTTCACGGGCGCCCGTATGACAGTATATAAGGAGCATGACTCCTTCCTCTTCCCCCACACAATCTTGCCCATTAGCCATGGACGCAATCAATTTCTATCAACTGGATCATCTAGTCTTCTGCACACATTCTGTGAACTAGACCCTGTGTGTAGAATTTTACAATAACCTAGTCAAGATTGATGACATACTCTACACTATCACAGTACTAGGCACTCCCCTAACCATTTCTCCAACCTTGTTTAATCGGTTTCTCGGACTACGACAGTCACAGTCTACCTTCTCTTGTTATCCTCCGGCCGACCCACCCTTCGCACCCCCCTATTCGCACATCACACTAGATACTCTTTACTCATATTTCTTTGGAGATGTGCGAAATCCGTTAGCACGGTGATTTCAGTCTATTGACCTTCGAGTCCAGGACTATGCCTTGTACCGAGTCATAGTTCGTTGTGTACTCCCACTTACCACCCGAGATATCGCGACCATGCGACCATTTCATACCTTTTTACTCTACGCCATGATTCATCAGCTTGATATCGACATAGGTCTCCACATATTCCATACGATCATCTACGCATCGAGCGTATCTACTCACGATCGAGTACGTACGCCCTACTGCCACATCATCACCGCCCTTCTTCACCACCATGGTCATGACATCACTACCGGAGAGATCATTTCGATGACTGAGTTCGATGAAATAGGGATTAGAAATTTTTCTTTAGCAGGGATAGATGTTTCGGCCATGGGGGTCCTAGTGTGGAGACTGGAGAGGGCTAGACGGCAGGACGACTCCGACGAGGGGGTGGAGGTAGATGTAGCTGATCTCGTAGCAGAGATCAATGAACAGTTACAGGAGCTTCCCCTACCGACCACCGATCAGCGCATTACCCAGTTGCAGACAGAGATGCACAGCTTCAGGGAGGAGGTCGAGGCCTATCACATCGAGCACATGGACGTCCTCCGAGCCAATCGAGAGGCAAGCGACGCACAATACAATGAAATGATGTCGCTGCTTCGATTTTGGCAGCCTGGCCCATCTGACCATCCTGGCCCTTCTTTCTAGATCATTTTCAACCTACTTTAGTGCATTGTGGACTATTTGACTATCCCTACTGAGTAGGGTTGACTTGTATTTGACTCGTACTTGACTTGCACTTGACTTTAGTTTGATTTTTCTTGTCCTACTATTGACCAGATGAATCTTATGCATTTATCTCGTTGATTACTTGCCATTTCAATTAGTATGTTAAGTCAATTGTGAGGTTATGCTTAGTAAAATAGGACTGCTCTACTTATGTTTTTAAACTGTTTTATTTCTTATCTGATATTTATTTGAAAAATCATTTTTATCTTGAAATTTAAAATGGTTTCCGACTTAGTTTTTTTCTGAAAACTTACCCCCTTCAAAACTAGGGCTTTTTCACAAATGGACTTAGCTTAGGCCCTAACCCTAGAACTGCATGCACCTATAGATCTAGCAGCCAGCATCTCACAAGCACCTTAGGGTACTTTTGATTGATAACCTAGACTGGGTTGAGATGCTTAGGTCTATGCCTTGATTCAAGATGCTTTAAGTCAGTGCATCTGCAGTAATTGAGGCAATAAATATCAATTGAACATTAATCAGGTTAAGTGTCAAGCTTAGAAAATCTAACTTGATCAGATCACATAACTTAACTAACCCTAGCGAAAGCTACTGTTTATAACAGCTAGTAAGTAGCTAACTGGGTTAGACAGGACCCGAAAGAGGAGAATCTAAATTGATTTAGTCCAGTTTATACATAGAATTGGTTCAATACAGCACTTTACGTTCCTTACTCAATTTTATGCTATAATATGTTTTTTGATGTATGACAAAGGGGGAGGGATTGGAAAGGAGAGAAAAGAAGGTGTTAAATTTAAATTTTTCTAAATTTTAAATTTCTTTTTCAAAAAACTTTTATCTCCTCTTTTTTTCAAAAAGTAAAGTAATTCAAAATTCTTTTTGAAAATTTTCTAAGTACTTAATTCTAAATTCTTTTTGAAAATTTTCTAAGTACTTAATTCAAAATTCCTTATGAAAATTTTCTAAGTACTTAATTCAAAATTCTTTTTAAAAATTTTCTAAGTACTTAATTCAAAATTTTGTTTGAAAATTTTCTAAGTGTTAAAAATTCAAAATTATTTTGGAAAATTTTCTAAGTGTTAAAATTAAATGTATTGGAAAATTTTCTATGTGCTCAAAAATATTTTGAAAATTTTTCTAACCTGAAAATCCCTTTTGAAAATTTTCTAATTGTTGAAAACTTGAAAAATCTTTTCATTTCATGATAGACAAGGACTTAGAAATGTTTTCAAAAACCCCACGTATTCTTGAAAAACTGAGGGGGAGAATTTTCTTCCAGGGGGAGGAAATTACATACTTGTGTATTTAATTGCTTCATTAACTTAACTTTTTGAACCGTGTTGCCATAAATCAAAAAGGGGGAGATTGTTGGTGCAGACAGCACCTAAGTCAAACTTGGGTTTTGATAATGGCAAAGGGTTCAGAAGTTAAGATGTTATTGTGATCTAACATGTTCACTAAGTGTGCAGGAAGAAGTCCTAGGTACACTAGGCAAGAAGTCCTGGCAAGGGTTGGGCAAAGAAGTCCTGGTCAAGGACTGGGCAAGAAGACCTGACCGGAAGTCGGGCAAAGAAGTCCTGGTCAAGGACTAGGCAAGAAGTCCTGGCAAGGGGCTGGGGACCGAGGACCTGACCGGATGTTGGGCAAGAAGACCTTACCGGATGTTGGGCAAGAAGACCTGAACGGAAGTTGGGCACGAAGACCTGGTCAGGTGGATTGGGCAAAAGTCCAACCGGAGGAGCCGGTTGGCAAAAGGTAAACTCTCCTGAGAGGAGTAGGTGAGGACTCGTTCCCCGTCAAGGGAACAGTTGGCGTCGGTTCAACCTAGGGTTCCATTTGGGAGACCCGAAGTCAGAACCAAGACAGCTACGGTTGTAACTAATGTTTGTTATGTTAGTGATATGAGAGAAGTGTCCTAAGGCAATCGCCTTATGATTGTAATAATTTATTTTAATAAATGAATATTCACTATTTGAGTATACATGATTATTTGATTAAGATCTTAAGCTCATTTACTGAATGTCCGTAATACAATTCACAGAATGAGAGAATTTGTGATGAATTCACAACTAGTGATTATCTCTACATGTGCAATTGTGAAGTATTGAAATTGTCCCTAGTCGATTAATTGATAAATACGGACACTATCAATTCTGTTGAGACTAGCATGGGTTATTCTCTAATCAGCTGATTCACACTGGCTGGTGACATTGAGATGTCCGGAGATAAACATGAATGCTAGTTAAGGGAACTAGTTCATTGGAGTGACTGGCTGTAAAACTTCATATGGTAGTCTACATATAGATATGTCAGTGAAGTTCTTACTGCAGCTTAAGTGCGATGTTCCTTTAACTTGCGGAGTTCAAGTCATCTTGGTCATGGAGACTTATACTTTGAAATCTTAAGCAAGCATCTCCAAGGAGGTGTGGACCCAGGATGATTGGGTATAAGCCGAAGTGCCTGAAGATGTTTGAACAGCCTACAAAGGATTCACCACTCCTTGCGAGGAGATGTATACCCGAGGCCTATCGTCGGATTGTTACTCGAAGCCTCTGGCCAGAGCATGACATGTTCAGAGTATGAATCTCTTAAATAAATGAGAGTAATTAGAATCCATAGGACGAGGAAATGTTACTTGGGCTAAGTGTGACGTAGTCAGCCTAGTGGGGACTGACACACATAGACCATGTCCTGAACCAAGTAGGTATAAGATGGTGAAGGGAATGAGGCATGATTCATTATAGCTGCTGAAGGGTTTCAGAATCATTTTTGAGGTCAACCGTTGATCTTTCAATTAATTGGGGATCATGATGTACTACTAGGTGCCACTCATGATCGTTCTATAATTAATTAGTTAATTATGGACGACGAACATAAATTGAAAGCCTATTTGGTCACACGCATAACGAGTAATTCGAAGGATTTAAAACGAGTTGAGAATTGGATTCTCCAATCGAGATAGACTATTTTTGGTAAGTTCAAACAATAGTCAAAACTGAATTTATTTCAAACACATCAGAAGCATAGAATGGCTAAGTCTTTTAAAGACTTAATGGGTGAATTAAATAAGTTTAATTCATTAAGGGATTTGATCCAATTGGGGTTAGATGGGCCGGCCAAGGAAGGGGGCCTCCTCTCTTCTTGTCATGGTCGGCCACCACCATAAGTGGATAAAGCTATTTTGGTTTGTTTTATAAAATAGACCAAAGGTTGGTTTATTTTATAAAAGGTTATATAAATTTTTATATAATGAACCATGAGTTGGTTTGTTTAATAAAATTTATATAATGAACCAATGGTTGGTTTGTTTTATAAATTTTATATAATCATGCCAAAAGAAAGAGAGCCTTGATTATGGATTGATTGAGAAATTATTCCATAATCAAGAAGAAGAAGATTGATCATGAGAGCCTTGATTATGGATTGATTGAGAAATTATTCCATAATCAAGGATAGGTTTGCTTGGGAATTAAGAAACCTCTCCCTATATAAAGGACCCAAGGGGTGCCATGGAAGATGATCCATCCAAGAATTGCTTAGGCTCTCTCCTCTTCTTCTCTCCCTCTCTCTTGGCCGGCCATAGGCCTTCCTTCTTTCTACTTGCCGTGAGCACAAGGAGAAGCATCAAGGGGACGAAGTTCTTCCTTACGACGATCTTCCTGTTCGACCAACCTTGGTGGTGAGTATTTCGATTTGATTACTCTCTCGGTTTTCGTCGTGTTCATGAAGAATCTAGTAGTTCTCGTGAACACAAAGCTCGTGACTTAGCGAAGTCATCCCGATGATACTCGGCGTGGATACGAATAGAGGCGGAGCTTTCAAGGGACGCTAACGGTTGGATCTCGTCCCTTCTTCCAAGTTACGCAAGGTAATTCGTAGAGTAATTTCCTTTTCTGCAAAAATTTTATATTACGATTATGTGAACACATTGCATGCTTAGGATATGTGTTAGAATAATTTAGGAAATTATTCATGCTTTTGTTTCCGCTGCATGTAATTATGTAACAATTACAATACGTGTCCGCGTCGCCATGCACCCGGTCTCAACATGTTATGTTGTGGGACTAACCTTAGTAGCAGGGTCGAAGGACTAGTCGTCTGCAAGTGAAGGTACTTCACTGGGCCTAGGCGCCCGAATGGAGACAGGCACCCAAATGGGCTCAGGCACCCGTATGGATACGGGCGCCCAAGAGTGAAGGCAAAACCCAAAACATAGCTGCGATGCCTCTGGACCAAGCCGGATCAAGCGCCCGTGAGGTCACAGGTGCCCCCATCAGCTCAGGCGCCCAAGTGGAGGTGGATAAGCGCTGACCGAGTCCGCAGATAAGGATTCGCGGATCGAAGGGCACGTGTTAGGCGCCCCCAACGTCACAGGCGCCTGTATGAGCACTATAAAAGGGGGCTCGACCCTAAGGCTTCAAGATCCATTCTTTCCAATGCTCCAAACACTTTCGCTCAAGCGCTGCGCCCCGACAAAGTTCCATTTCGAGATTCCAGCGCCGTCGACGACCCTCTGCTCCGGAATTCGATCTATCTCGGGCGTTAGTAAACTTTTAATTTACGAAAGTGTTTCGACTTAATTTTCCAAATTCTATATCTGTACTTTCAATCTGTATAAATCTTTCTGAATATAGAATTTCCCAAAGTAAACGGTCAAGGACCTGGGCCTTGGAGTAGGAGCCAACCGCGACTCCGAACCAAGTAAAAAAATCGACTCGTGTTCTTGTGTCTTGTGTACTTTCTTTCTTTCCGCTGCGCATATTCTTTAATTGTCCGAAAAAATTTCGATAACGATATTCACCCCCCCCTCTATCGTTTTCTTCGATCCAACAAGCATGTGGTACTTCTTCTTCTTCTTCTGAAGATGACTCGTCCCACGTAGTTTTGTGCTCTTTCTTCCTCCGATTTTTCTTGTTTCCCTTCAAGTTGGGACACTCTGATTTGTAGTGACCCTTCTTGTTGCACCCATAACAGGTTACCTCACTTTTTTCTTTTTGACTGGTAGAAGGTTCAACTGGATCATCCTTTTGCTAGTTTGCCTTCTTCTTCTTTCTTTGGCCCTTGATCATCTTGTAGTAGCTCCGGGCTATCCGGACCAGCTCCGGGTGATCGATTCCATCATCGTTAGACTCTGAGTCAAAATCTGACTCGTGTATCGGTTGCATCTTCTTCTTCTTTTTCTTAGCAGGGACTTTTCCTGCAAAAAGAGATAAACCCTTCTCGACCAATGAAGCGTTAGTCTGTTCATGAAGTTCTAACTCAGAATAGAGTTCATCTAGTTTAATATCTGAAAGGTTCCTTGAAACCTTGTAAGCATCTACCATAGATGCCCACAAAGGATTTCTGGGGAACGAGTTTAGAGTATATCTGATTAGGTCACGGTTTTCAAACTTGTGACCTATCGTGTGCAAACCATTCATTAGTTCTTGGATCCTCGCGTGAAGTTGTGCAGCTATTTCACCGTCTTGCATTTTGATCGTGTACAACTTGTTGAGAAGAGGATCTCGCTTACTGATTCTCGTGTCCAACATCCCTTCGTGCAGCTCAATCAATTTGTTCCACAGTTCTTTAGCGCTGCTGAATGGGGTGACACGGTTGTGTTCCTCCTTCATCAAACCACACTGGAGGGTCTAAGTGGCTTTGACGTCCGCTTTTATCTTCTTTTTGAGCGAGGCGTCCCACTCAGAGTATTCATGAATTTCTCCTTGTGAGTTCTTCGGGATCTCTAGTCCAAACTGGATGATGATCCATATTTCCACCTGAGTCTTTAGGTGGACCACCATTCTGCACTTCCAGTAGGAGATATCCTCTCCGGAGAACAGAGGAGGGCGTGCGATGTTGTAGCCTACTTGCATGATCATTTAATATACCTGAAAATACAACAATTAAAACAAACTTGTTCCATGACTTTGTCTTGGATTAGTAGTACGGTATAAAATGAATATGAAAAAAAACAAATTCGGAGTGGTGTTGCACCAAACTCAAACAACGAGAAAAATTTTTATGAAAAAATGAACGAAAGAAAAAAAATTGCTCAGTTGGCGGTTTCACCAAGGTTGAGCAACCCACTCTGATACTACTTGTGGGATCGTTGTAATCGATAGAGGGGGGTGAATAGCAATTACTAAAAAATTTTTGGAACAACAGAAAACACAGCGGAACAATAACAAAACAATGCTAACAAGTTTCTTTTTACATGGTTCAGAGTCTTTAACGGATCCTACTCCAAGGCCCACGGTCCTTAACCGTTTTCGTTGGGAAAATCTATAATTCGAATAAGAGTTACAAATATATATTTGAGTACAAAATTAAACAGCGAATTTAAATTATACCGACGACACAAGAAAGATTGCAGAGCGTCTTGGGCAGCACGGGAAACTCGACCAGGGAAGAGATCCGGAGAGCGTTGGAGTGCTTTAGTCGCAAGAAAGTTGTTCGGAGTTAATCTGAGATGTTCTGGAAAGCAAAGGGGTGAAGCCCCTTATATAGCCTGTTCTCAGGCACCTGAGGCTTATTGGGCGCCTGCCACGTGTAGCGAATCAGGGCACGTGCTTATCTGCAGACTCCCCAAACCTCTATCCTTCGGTCTTGGGCGCCTGGGCATTTAGGCGCCTGATGGCTCACTGGTGCCTGAGTTGCTAATGTGGCAACCTGCCAGCTCAGCCACTCACCCGTACGAAATGCCTCAACACAGGTGCCTGTTACCTGTCAGGCGCCTGGTATCTCGGGGGCCTGAACCCTTTCAAGGCGCCTGAGATGCAGTAGTTACTTCCTTTCACTCCTGCAACCAAGGTTAGTCCAGGTATAGTATAACATAGATAATAAGTGTATGAATAATAGTCGGAGTTGTCATGGTTCTGACTTTGGATTTCAAAATGAAACCCTAGGTCGAACTGACACCTACTATTCCCTCTTCTGGGAAACGCATTCTAACCTACTCCTCTCAGAAGAAATTACCTTTTGCCAATCGGCTCCTTCGGTTGGACTTTTGCTCGGCCTTCGAGACTACCAGATCTTGAGACGTCCGTACCTCAACCCATCTCTACTTCTGTCCGCAATCCTCGCTCGGCTAAGACTCTTGCCCAATCTTCCGGATTAAGACTTTGGTGCCCAGTCCATGACCAGGACTTCTTGCCCAACCCTCAGCCAGATCTTCTTGCTCATCCCTGCAGGTCAAGGCTTCATACCTAGGTAAACTAGAACTTTCTTGCACACTTGGTAAATCCATTAGATCACAATATAAACTTAACTTTGAACCCTTTGTCATTATCAAAACCAGGTTTGATCTGGTGCTTCCGGCACCAACAAAACCCTAGTTTTGAAAGGGGTAGTTTAAAAATAAAACTAAAACAATGTTTCAAAAAATATATTGAATTTTGAATGTAAAGTATTGAAAACAGTATTTGAAACCCTTTTAAATATAGAATTAAAAAAATAACTAGATGAGTAAATCCAATAAAACAAACAAAAGAAAAACTACTCTATTAAGCACATTCCAAGATGAATATAATCTAATTAAACTGAAATAAAGTACTATCTAGTAAAAAAAATACAACCAGATATACAAAGACAGTCAAAGCATAGTCAGCACAAGTTAGACCAAGACAAATAGTCTGGTCAAAGAGTCAGGTGAATCAAAATATCAGAATCTAAGAAGAGGGGCCTGGGCGCCAAGACTGAAGCAGCTGCATAAGCATGGCGTGTCGCTCTGCTGCTGTTTAGGCCATCTCTGAATATCGGGTGTCTGACTCCTCTCGAAATGTCTGAATCTGGGTCCCAAGATAGTGAACCTCTGTCTCAAGGAGAGTCAGTCTCTGATCCGTCGAGAGTGAAAGAGGTGGTAGTGGATCCTGCTGAGGTGGATCCTCCTCTAATGCGGCCTCGATCTCCGTAAGTGGGGCGCCCTCATCCTCCTAATCATCGGCTTGTTCCACTCCCCTACCCCACTTCCAGGTCAGAACCCCATCATGATTAACCTGTAACCCAACTAAGGAGAAGTTCCTAAATCCTATTTCGTTGTGTTCGGCTATCCGTGTGACCTGACCCCTAAGGACATCGCATCCAAAGTGCACAAATATCGAAGTTAGAAGGTGACAATATGAAGTGCGCACTCTCCTATGGGTAGAGATGTTGGATGCATAAGTGATGGCATGAAAGATCAGAAGTCCTATGTCTATATCCAAATGATGAATAAAAGCATACATCAGGAAAGTGTGAAAGGGTCTCATCACAACGATATCCCTAGTGGTGATAGGTAGAACACAACGAAGAAGAACTCGATAAAGAGTGTAGTGCTAAGGTTGAAGCTGCATGGAGCTGAAAGAAGAAATGGTAGGGTCTCTCTCACCCTCAAAGAAATAGGTAAATAGGGTGTCTAGGGTAATGTGGGAGTAAGGATCAGCAAACAGACCATCCCTAGGTGGATAGCGTAAGAACGTAGAATCAAATGGCTGTAACTCAAAATGTTGTTTAAATAGTGCAGGAGATATGATAAAATCAATCTGCTGGACATGAGTGGAGTAATGTGTGTCATCTAACTTGACCAAGTTATTGTAAAATTCTACACACATGGTCACATCTATAAAATCAATGCAGTAGACAAGCTAATCTAAGTTGTAGTGATGGATAACGTCCATGGTGATAGGGCAGTAGGTCTCAAAGAAATTCTTATGAAGATCGTGACAATCTAAAGGTAGATAGGTGGTCTGCTCAAAAAGATCCTGAAGAGACAAGGAGGTGAATCTAGGGTCTGTACTGGGTAGGATAGCAGGTCCAGTTTGGGCTATGCGACGTGTACTAATTTTGACAAAAACATAATAATGGTAAGAATAATAAAAAATGAAAATTAAGAGTAGAATTTAGAATGCACCGTCTTTGAGGCATGATGAAGGTAAGGAAGGAAGATCCTGGACTATTGGCTTCGTTTTGACAGGGGTTTGAGAGAGAAAATGAGAGAAAGGGAGGAAAGGAAGTGATTAGGGCACCATGGTCATTTCTGTTCAGCGCGCGTGAGGGAGTTTAAATAGAGCGAACTCGAGCACCCATGTTGGGTTTAGGGCGACTAAATACTAGGCGCCTGAATTGACTAGGGCATCCTGCTCAGTGATTCTGCCCCTGGTTTTCAAAAACCATGGGCGCGTTTTAGGAAGGCTCGAGAGATCACGCGCCAAACACCTCGATTCATGATCAAGCGCCTGAATAGGATTTAGGCGCCTGAGTTGGGTTTTAGGGTTTATTGAACGTTTTGTCAACATTTGAGTTAAAAGCAATTTTAACTAGTTGAGATAGAGAGATTAAAAAGTTGGAAAAATTTTGAAAGGAATTTTAAGCTAAAAATAAACAAAATTAAAAAGAAATTTTTGGAAGAAAAATTAAACAAAGTTTTTGAACAGGAATTTTTTTTAAAAAAAAGTTAAACATGATTTTTTTAAAAAGAATTTTTGAAAAAAGAGTTAAACAAGATTTTTGAAAAAAGAATTTTTAAAAAAAGAGTTAAATAGGATTTTTGAAAAAGAATTTTTAAAAAAAGAGTTAAACAGGATTTTTATAAAAGAATTTTTGAAAAAGGAATTTAAGTTAACAAGAAATTTTTAAAAAAATGAGTTAGATTAAAGATTATTTTGAAAAAGTAAGATTAAGGTTATTAATTTGCAAGCACAAATAATTTCAACTTCTTAAACCATTTTAGTTTGGGCTAACCAACTTAGTGACAGGTTGGTTTAGCTGCTTCAATTGATTATGTTAGATTCACTTTATATTCTAAATATCTTACTCATTTCTAAGTGACAAAACAAGGAACCTAATTGGTTTTGTGAGATAATTTCAATTTTATCTTGAAGTTAGGTTGAATCTAAGATATGATTGAAACTTGAGTTAGATTCAAATTTAAGAATTAATAATTTAAAAATATATTTCAATATTTGGCTTCCAGGTCTTGGCGAGACACAAAGGTCTTCTTTGGCCTTAGCCTTATTGGATCAACAACCCTTTCCCAAACAAAGCCGCATAAAAAATTTTATTTTTAAATTCCTCGTTCAAAAATCATGGTCTAACTAGTCGAGGATGTGGCGAGGTAGCTTCGGCCAGTTCCACCGGACTAAGAAGACCAAATAGAAGATGACAGACCCACAGAAAAATAAGGGGTCGCCGAATGGACCGCCGAATGGGCTGGGTCGTTACAATTAAAAGGCGCCTTTTTATGTAACGACCCGACCCATTTGGCGACCCATTCGGCGGCCCATTCAGCGACCCCTTATTTTTATTATTATTATTTTTTTTACTTACTTATATCATTGCGTATGAATCTAACATTGCAGCGGAAATGAAACACAACTAAAAGCATATGCAATGATAGGGAAGTAATAACATCATATAACATCTAATAGCATCCATACTTAAATAAACTCCAAAAGAACTAGCAAGTATTATGCATAAAGTAGCAACATATGTCTTATTAGAAATAAGAATTAAGTCTATAGATGGCACTAAAGTGGGTCGATCAGTCAAATCACCACCACACACATTAGCCCTTCCTGCAGCTGCCCATTCCTTAGAAATTTCTATGTTGATCTGCAACATAAGCAAACAAACTATAAGTATAAAACTTAGTAAGCTCTTTCCTACTCACTAAATCCGTACGTCGCATACATTTTAAAACATATAACATTTCATGGATAGCATAAAATTCATAAGGCACATAAGATACATGAAGACATATAAACATAGAACATGTGCATTTCAAAATATTAGGTTGCTCTTTAGAAAACATAGTAAATAATACTTTAAAATCATATACATCATCTTATTTGGGGTCCCCGGCTTTGTACTCATTCTTTCTATTGCGCGCATACCTCTATGTAGGATGCGAGTTAGCTAATCCCGACCTACAGGGGTCTACATTCTGGGCTTACTATCTTTCAGCCTAGAGACAGCATCATCGGTAGTCCGGAACCGTGGATCTTTTCAAGATCTGGTACAAGCCAATCTTTAAAGTAAAATACATACATGCATTCTTTTGTTTTCTTTCTTTCTTTCTTTCATATTTCATGTACTATAGACATTCAATCATTCATAATCATAAGCATACTTTCATATATAGAACATTCATTCATTCTTTTTCTTTCTTACTTTCATATTGCATGTACTATAGGCATTCAATCATTCATAAACATAGGCATACTTTCATGGCATAATCATTAGCATAAATAGCGAGACATGGAAGGACCTTTCTTTTAACACATGTAAGGCCTATTCTTAACCCTTATTCTTGTAATTTGTCCAAACTCATAGTAGGGATTTCATAGTATAATCATTCACATAACATGGGAATAAAAGCATATTTTTCATAAGAATTCATTCACAAGTGCAAAAGTAGTTGTACTTCACCAAACACTAGTTTAGGGGTATGATCTAGAGTTCTACTTGGATTATCATGCATATGGGTACATGTAACATTTTTCTAAACATCAATACATAGAATGGAGCATGAGTTTAGGCCCAAACAACTTAGATAAGGTACTGACCCTAAGGTATAAATTATTTCCATCATGAAATAAAACACCCAATCACATGCATATCACTTGAATTAACTATAACTTCATGAAGGTCTATAAAAATCTGTTTTAAGGCATAATTTAAGGTCCCTTAGCCGAATGTTACAGGGGTCCCTTAGTATAGATTCCACAAAATTTCTTGGCCTAAAACATTTATATAGCAAAGAAACAATCATTAGAACAATAGCCCACTTCATGCATCAACATTTATCCATTTCATGACTTGGCCGAATTCTTCCAAGTTCTTTACATCATGGAGGGTATTCAAACACCATGTATCCATCATATATTCATTACAAAAAGGTAGTAACAATTTCATGAACTCTTCCTTTAAGTTTTTGGACATAGAAAAGGGGGGTACCCCTTTATGGCCGAAACTTCCCTTAAGGTTTTCTTCCATTCTCTTTCACCCAACATCACAAGCAAACATAAAAATCATAAAAACACATAAAAAAGCCATTATGTTGCAGGTGAGGGAGTCTTACCACTTGTGCTTATGTTCCCAAAAGATCTCCAAATTTTGGAGAAGAAAAGACCTCTTAAACTCTAGCACTCCTCTTGTTCTTCTCTTCTTTTGGTCCGGTATCCTCTAGGAGGTGAAAGACTTGAAAATGGCAGCAAGGGGCAGTAAGGATTTCGGTGAGGAAGAGGAGGAAGGGGAAGAGTTTGGTGGAGAGAAAGGGGTGGTTCTTGGCCGAAAATGCCTTAGGCATTTCCTCCTCTTCATGGCCTTTTATGGTGAGTAAAGAGGCAAGCACCTCTTTAATGGTGTCTCTTCAATTTTTTTGTGTCTCTTCATCTTCTTTCCCACTTATCTACAATTTCCCATCCTCTTCTAATAGCATAATTATTACCCACATTCACCATATATCAAGAAGGTGCTTAATATCTTCTTTATTCGCAATTTCCCCCTTTAAATTCATAATTTTATTCTTGGCCACATGATCAATTATTACATCATTCTAGAGGGAAATTTGGGGCGTTACAATCCACCCTCCCTTCTGAAAAGTTCACCCTCGAACTTAAAACAACTTGGGATATTTTCGTTTCATATCATCCTCACGTTCCCAGGTAACTTCTTCAGATTGCTGATTTTGCCACAAGACTTTGACTAAGGGCACTTCCTTGTTCCTTAGTCTCTTGACGTCTCGATCCAGGATCCGAATGGGTTTGCTTTCGCAACTCAGGTCCTCCTGGATCTGTACGACATGTGGTTCAATCACTTTGTCGGTATTGGGAATGCACTTTATGAGCATCGACACGTGGAACACATTGTGGATAGCGGACATCTCCTGAGGTAGCTCCAGCTCGTAAGCCACCTTGCACACTCTATTCAGGATCCTGTACGGTCCCACATATCGCGGACTAAGCTTTCCTTTCTTTCCGAATCGCATTACTCCTTTCATAAGAGCTACTCGGAGGAATACCAAATCTCCGACGTCGAACTCCCAAGGTCTACGTCTCTGATCCGCATAGCTCTTCTGCCGGCTCTGGGCAGTCTCTATTCTTTGGCGGATACTCTGTATGGCTCAAGTGGTGTCGTCGATGAAATACGTCTGGAGTCCCTTCTCTTTCTTTTCGCCACCCTCGTACCAACAGATTGGAGACCTACATCTCCGTCCATATAACGCTTCATAAGGTGTCATTCCGATAGTAGCTTGATAGCTATTATTGTAAGCGAATTCCACTAGACATAAGTATCAGCACCAGCTCCCTTTGAAATCCAGGGCACAAGCTCGTAGCATGTCCTCCAGTACTTGATTTACTCTTTCTGTTTGCCCATCAGTCTGAGGATGAAAGGCGGTACTAAAATGCAGCTTTGTGCCGGTACTGAAACGCAGTTATCAATATAAACATGAAATAAGATAAGTATAGAATTTCTTACATGGAAGCGGCAGGAGGTAGGCTTGATGTGTGTGTAGTGAGATGACAGTGGGCTCTGATACCAAGCTGTAATGACCGCCCCTTACCGTTAGGCGGCGCGTTACCTTTGGCGGCCCATTTTATGAATCCTGGTAACCAATTGAGTTAAACTCAATTGGTTACCAGGATTCATAAAGAACTAGACTTAAGCCTGGGTCTAGGGTTCGAATCCTGGGAAGGTAAAAATCCACCGACCAGGCGGTGGGAAGACCTAGTATGGTAACGACACGGTCGACGGTCGACGACCATAAGAAAAATAAGGGGTCGCCGAATGGACCGCCGAATGGGCCGCCAAATGGGCCGGGTCGTTACACCATTGGCATGGTTATAGTGTAATTTGGTATTGGTTTATCTTGACCATAGAATTACACTAGTACACTTTGTGTGTATTTAGCAAGACCGATATAGATGTGATTCAATTTATACTGACTATATAATTGAATCAGACCTCAGATATTATAGTGTACATTCTCTTAATCCTAGTATAATAACGGACACATGTACTTAATATCTATTTCTTTGATTTAGCAATATGCGAGATTTATTTGTTAAATCGATAAGCCCGGTAAATTGGGAAATAATATTATTTAAATAGTATGTCGTTGATTATAAAAGAAAACCATATCATGATACATTAGGTTGATGATGTCCCCTTGAGGAGCTCATAAAGCTCATCATGTTAAATCCTACAAGTGAACTTAGTCCGACATGATGATAAGGTTGAGTGGTACTACACATGGAGTTAGATATTAATTAATTAAATTGTCAGTAATTTAATTAATTAATGGGCATTCAATATCTTAAACATGGGGAGAATTTGTACTCATAATATGTGGAGCTCATATTTAAATATGGGGGTTAGTGAGGTAGATCAATTGTGATCCTTTAGTGGATTGGATCATCATTAATGGATCGGGCTTTGATCCATTGGGTGACCAAGACCCAACTCCTCCTCATGGTCCCTATTGTAGCCTATATATACCTCATGTAGCTATGATACCAAGACAATCAAGACAACCAAGGCATTTGTTTTTCTCTCCTCTCATCATCTCTCTCCTAGGGTTTGTGGGCGCCGGCTAGAGGAAGCAAGATGGTGGCGGCAAGAAGAACGGGAAAGGAGAATATCTTCACATCCTCTCTTTATCTCTTCATCTCTTGGCTTCCTTCTCCTCTAGGGTGTGTGGAAACAAGGTGGAGAGGGAGTTACTTGGCCGGCGATAACAAGGACTTTGGTTTCTTGTTGGTCGGCGCAAGATTGAGAAGAGGAGACCAGGTGGCTTTGGTTAGAGGGAAGGAATCTATTCTTCCTCTTCTTCTTCATCTTCTTTGTCCTCCTTTCTCTACTTGGTGGATGGAACAAGGTGGAAGGAGGAGCTCCTTCTTTTGGTCGGCGGCATAACTTGAAGAAAGAAGGAAGTTTTTCCTTCTTTAGTTGGCGCAACCAAGAAGAGAAGGAAGAAGGGTCTTGGTGGCTTTCGTTTCTTGGAAGTCATCGCTCACTCGACGTCCAAGAAGAGGTTGGGATATACAATAGAAGATCGTGAGGTAAACAAGAGGTATAACAACTTGTTTTGGTTCCTTTGATCTTTTCTTTTTATTTACAAGGGGTATCTAGGCTTGCGCCCAACTAATCCACTTGGCTAACTGACCCTACCCCACAGCCTTCAACGAAGTCCCCATCGGTCAATGAGGGTAAATCATGGGATGGAGACATGTGGCGACTTCACCACTAATGATATCTGTACCCGATGGCCTGACCACGTAGCATCCTGTCGCAATTTCTTCTATCAGCATACCGCGTGCTCTACTAGGGAGGAATCGAACCCAGGAAGTGAGGGATCACCCAAGTGAGTCATTACCAATCGCGTCATGCCTGTGGGGGTTGATTCATTTGATCTTGTTTCATTATCATATGGTCATATTTCATGTTGATAATTATTGTATGTTATTTTATGTCATGGACCCCGATGATAAACACAAAAACTGGCGATCCATACATCGTCTATTCCGCGGTTAACTGATCGGACGAGTGAGATTGCTTGAACAACAAGTTTGTTCAAGCGGTCACTTGAATCAGTTAGTACGACGATGAGACGGTTGTTTGGGAAATTGTTCTCCATTCGGATTGAAGAAATTTTAATCCGGGGACATAGAGAGGTTTCCCATGTGAGCAACCGTCGGGGAAACCCAACACTATCAGCTCGCCACACCCTAATACTATGTCATGCAAGTTTCATTTAGATCAGGTCCTTAACTAATCATTTCTAATCCTAAGCAAGATAACAATAAGTAAAAAATAAATAAATAAATAAACATCAGACAAGGTATTCAAACAATGCTACCTAACCACATGAATGGTCTTTTTATTTGCTCCCCCTGGATCATATCCTTGATTTGGTCTATTTAAATAATGGATATGAACCTTTGGGACCCAATATTGATTTAGTACAGCTTGATTAGTCAAGCTTGATTTGGGAACCCATGCTTGGACTCGTGTGCTAGGGAGGTTCCCTACTGAATAATAAGATCTAAATCGCAAATTGATTTTAAATCCAATTCTGGATCGATTTAGAACAGACTTCTATTTTCCAAGAATCAAGTCAAGATTCTTGGAACCCAAGGTAAACTATTTCAAATTTACTCTGAGTTCTTTGACTTGAGCATTCATAGAGAAATTCTCTGCCTCAAGTCTTTGGACTTGAGTTGAGGTTTCTCCCTGAACTTGCTCAGTCAACCTTAAGGAATTATACCTCCTCTTGGAGAGATTTGACCCAGTCATGAGACTTATGCAGTTTGTGAGATAGATAAGAGATGAGTTCGTAAAGATCTGATTCAGTATAACCCGTTATCTTGAGTCAGCCAGTTTCCGACAGTGAGACAGTTCTGTGCTTTATTTCTTCTTCCGATTCAGAGTTGACGCCGATCTCATCTTGAGCTGTTAAAGCGAGGAGGTTGCAGTGCATTGGTTCATCCTCGTCCGATTCCGAAGATGACTCATCCCAAGTTGCTTGCAATTCCTTCTTCTTGTGTTGCTTTTTTGTCTCTACTGCATTCGAGCATTTGGATTTGAAGTGCCCCTTCTTTCCACACCCATAACAGGTGAGGTCCACCTTGTTCTTTGGTCCTGCCGGATCATCCTTTGACTGTCCCATCTTCTTTTGGGCTTTTCGAGATTTGAACAATTTCCGAACGACATTCACAAGCTCTACCAGTTCTTCTTCTTCGGATTCTGAGTCAGAATCCGATTCTGGTTCTGGTGCCTTCTTTTTTACCTTTCTCTGCAAGTGCACCGTTAATCTGTTCATACAATTCAAACTCTAAAAATAATTTATCTAACTTTAAATAAAGTCCTTAGAAACTTTGTAAGCATCAACCATATATGCCCACAGTGAGTTTCTAGGGAAATAGTTAAATGTATACCTGATTAAATCCATGTTTTCAATTGTGTGCCTTATGATGTGAAGCTCGTTCATAATTTCTTGTATTCAGGCATGTAGTTGGGAAGCAGTCTCTTCGTCCTGCATTATTAAATTATACAATTTGTTTAGTAGTAAATCACGACGACTTCCCTTGGTGTCGGATGTTCCTTCATGGAGTTTAATTAGCTTAGTCCACAATTCTTTGGCGCTGCTGAAAAGTCCAACGCGGTTCAGCTCTTCTTTTTGTATCTGCTTCAATTCTTCTTTTGGCAGATGTGTCCCACTTGTCATAGCTCAACACCGTCCCTTGCTCGTCTCTTGGGAGATCGAATCCGGTCTGGATTATGATCCACATGTCCACTTGAGTCTTCAAGTGAACTTCCATTCGACTCTTCCAATAACCGGAATCTTCCCAAGAGAAGAGAGGGGTGAGCAATGTTATAGCCTTCTTGCATGACCATCATAGAAGAAACGAAGAGAATAGACTTGCAAAAAAAATAAGGTAAGACAAGTGTACCAAGACTTTTGTCTTAGATTAGTAGTGCGAGAATAAATAGAAAATACGAAAAAATACTCAAGTGGTGGTTTCATCAAATTGAGCAGCTCCCGCTCTGATACCAATTGTAGGATCGAGATAGAGCGACAGAGTAGGGGTGAATATCACTTAGAAAAACTTTCAGATTTTTATAACAATCGAGTACGCAGCGGAAAATAGAATACAACACGCTAACACAAGTCAATTTTACATGCTTCGGAGTCTTGATCGGCTCCTGCTGCAAGGCCTACGATCCTTTATTGTTTACGTTGGGCAATCACTAATAGTCGAATGAATGTACAGATTACAAGATTCAAGTGTGTAAAAATAAAGCAATACCGACTCCTTCTAAAGAATTGAAGACCTTCACTCAAAGAGTTGGACGACATTTCGAAGTTTGTCGAGGCTTTGATCGCGTAGCACACAGAAGAGTAGAAAGATCACAGAGTTAGATTTTATATATTTGGGGTGCTGCCTTGACCACTTTATATAGTAGTCTTTCATACGCCTAAATGGCCATTTAGGCGCCCTAGTCGCAACGTCTCGGGCGGTAACTCTATCCGCTGCACAGTCTAACTCTATCCTGGCTCAGGCGCCTATGTGTCGACGTGGATCCTCCACTCAGCACTCATCACACAAGCCTGACCATTGCGCCAGCTTAACCACCCGCTGCCAGCTCCCAGGCGCTTGAGTCCCATTCAGGTGCTCTAGTCCAACTGGTTCAACTTTTCAGCTGCAATAAGGGTTAGTTCCACACAATAATATAAATATAATTTAAAGCAAGTATGGATTACAGCAGTGATATCTTGGTCCTGACATTTAGGTTTCACCTGAAAACCTAGGTCAGACCGATCGATGACTACTGTTTGTTAGTGTAACGCCCGAAAATTCTCGAAACTAATTTTAGAAGTATCTTAGAATTTATTCCAAATTTATGGATATTTTTATAGAATTTTTCCGTAAACGAAAGTGGCAAAAAGGGTTATAAACAAAAAATCGCGTAGGTGGGAATCGAACCCTTCACCTACACTGTGAGAGACGAATGGGCGGACCAGCAGCGCTGGTTTGTTTTTGTTGAAATAGATTGAGCGAAATAATATATAAGGTATAATTAGGTAAATTCGCCCCCATAAGTATAAATAGATAATTAAGGAGAGAAGTTTTATTTTCCCTCAACTCAAACCCTTCCTCGCCCAAACCAGCCGCACGCCGCCCTCCTCTCTCCTCCCTTGGGCGAAAACACACCAAGGCCTCCTCTCCTCTTCTAAGGGGGCGCCGGCCAAGGAAAAGCAAGGAGTGCGGAGAGATTTCCCGATATTCGGAATTCCCACGACGAGAGGAACGCGTGAACGCGAAGAAATCTCCGAGACTCCAAGTTTCTCCGGAACCTCCGACGCCGTTCTTGGTTGTAAGTCCAAGATATCAAAGTAAGTACTTCTCACCTGCAGTAAGAGGCGGTTTTTCGCAAGAATTTCCCTTAAAAAGTTTTAAAAGAGATATTTACCTTTAGTTTAAGATTTTGCATATGATCTTAGTTCATTTTATGCTTATATGTTAATGATAGAATACCCTATGTGAGTGTAGGGTCTAAGGAATCTATCAGAAAAGAAAAGAAAGATAAAGAAAAAGAAAAGGGAAGGCCAAGGCCTTACGAAATCCCCAAAAGTCAAGACTTAGGGATTTGGGCACACAAGGTGTTCGATAAAATGCCAAGGCATTTAAAGATAAGAAAGAAAAGAGAGAAAAGCTATTTTACTTTCTAAGGCCAGTACCCGGCATCCAAGGGCGTCGTTAAAGAAATCCAGGTGTCCAATTCCAAGGTCTTGGCCCTGGTAGACCAAGGTCTGCTCTATTAGGATTGGTGGCTCGCTACCCCAACCTTTTAGGGAACGCGCATAAGATGGTACTTACGTCTTAAGTGGATCCAAGTGAGTTATTATTTTCAAGTATATGCTTTAGCAAAGTTTTTCTAAAGTTTAAGGAAGTTTTCTAAAAGTTAAAGAAAGATTTAAAGTTAAAGAATTGCTAAAGTTTCAAGTTAAGCCAAGGAAAAGTGAGTTAAGACTTATTAATGCTTGAGTATGCATGTTTTGAGTTATACATGTTTTAGTATTTCCTTTAAGCATAAAAGTATCCCATGTGATTTCACATTGTTTAAAAAGCATGCTTGCACATTTCGAGATTTTGTGAGCTAGATAGTACTTGCTAAGCTTTATGCTTATTAGTTGCATTTCCTCTTGCTGCAGATAAAGGTAAAGACAACAATTCTGAAGGAAGGCGACAAGGCGGTGCTGAGTAACGTGTGTGTGGTGGCTGACCTTGGAGAGATCCTTGGGATGAGACAGTTTAGCTTATTTGAAATGCATGTTTAAGACTTCCAAATTCCAAGTTATTGTGTTATGAAGTTTATTAAACATTCATGCTTCGGATAGTTTTACATGCTCAATTTTGTAGAATGAAGATTCCATGTCGTTTCAATTAGTATGCATACTTTTGTGAATGCACTAGATGAGCAAGGGCATGAGTAGTTTAACATGTGGATACATTGCATTTTAGACTTATTCTTGAGCTTATTATTATTCCCTTTTGGACTAGGTCCTAATTGTACTTAAAATGCTTGTAAATTCAGTAGAAAAGTAAGACTTATATTCTATGAAGTTCTAGAAATATTATTGCATGTGTCAAGATGTGGTTAGTTTCGAATTAAGTCTTATTGCTTGAAATATGCTTAGAAAAGTTGCATTCATATTCCATAATGCTCTAGTAATATTATAGAACCTTGTGTGATGAGTTTAAATGCATGACTATTAAAGTTAGAATATCATTCTTAGATAGATTTAAATATAAAAAAAAAGTTAAAGAAAGTTCCGCAATTTTAGTCGTTTCATTAGAGTCAAGAAGTAGACAAAGTAACGGTCCGTCTAAGGTAGAGAAGGCGGGTCGCTACAATTGGTATCAGAGCAGTTCCCATTCTCCAGCATCACACACACATCAACATCAACCTTGCCGTCTTCAAGTAAGAAAGTTTTAAGTTTCAGTTTTTCTATTGCTCCTTTATCTGATTGCAGTATAGAGAAATGTTTAAGTACTTACTCCTATGTGTATAGAACAAGGAAGCATGCTTAATACCTTAGTATCACGGAATCATGTTTAATCCCTAGAATGGATATTAGGTTACTAAATAAGAAGACAAGTTTATACCTAGAAATGTAGTAGTGATTTTCTTGTTCCTTTATGCATTATTAGATGGCAAGAAGAGGTCGAGCTCCTAATGCATGGAACAGCACTCCAATTCAAGATAACAATGAGCCTGGCACAGAACAGCCAAACCTGATGGCAGTCATTGCTCAAATGCAAGCTCAGATTACAGAGCAACAGAAGACCATCGCCACACTGATGGCAAATCAGCACCCAGTGCCCCCTACACCACCCACAGCAGGAGTGGGAACTCCAGTGGTGGCTGAAGTTCCACCAGTCCCACAGGAGACCCCTGCCGTGAACCGAAGACAAGAAGCATACCTCGTCCAGTGGCAGAGGCTGAAACCTGAAAGCTTCTCAGGCACGACTTATGCCCTGGGATGCCCAGGCTTTGTTCAAGACTTTAGAGAGCACAATGGAGCTTCTTGATTGGCCAGAAGTCGAGAAGGTCAAATGTGCCTCCTTCTGCCTAACTGGAGATGCTCGTATGTGGTGGGAGCGGGTCAAGAGTAAGAGGATAGTCAACCAGATGAGCTGGACAGATTTCGAGCAAGAGTTCTATGAGGAGTTCTTCCACACGCGGGTTACCAACAAGCACTACGAGGACTTCATGGAGTTCAGACAAGGTAACCTACCAGTGGGAGAAGCAGTCGCGAAGTTCAACAGACTAGCTCGCTTCTGCCCAGAGCTAGTCAGCACAGAGAAGGAGCGAGTCAGACTGATGCTCCGCATGCTGAACCCTGAGATAGCACTCAACGTGAACAGCGGGACGCACCGACCCCAGACCAGCGAGGAGTTGGTCAGTAGTGCACTAATCTCATAGCACTATCTGAATAGCATCAAGGCACAACAAACACAGCAGAAGCCCGTCCTGATTGAGAGCAAGACAACAGGAGGCCAGAAGCCTCAGCCAAATAACCAGAACTGGAAGAACAAGAACCACAAAAGGAAGTAGTGGCCTGGCAGCCAAAAAGGAAACCCAGAGAACAAGCAAGCTAGGTATCCACCTTGTCCTGAGTGTGGGAGGACCCATCCAAGAGCATGCCTTTTAGGTGTAACTGGGTGCTACTCATGTGGACATGAGGGACACAGATCCAAAGACTGCCCAAACAAGTTTAAGGTACTCCCTCAGCAGTCCGTACAGTATGGAGGCAAGCCTCAGTTACATTACATGCCTACTATACTGGAGGGACCTCAGATCAGTCAGGGAAGGTTAGAAGCAGCACCAGTTTCAACCAATGCCAGAGTCTTTTCCCTCACGAAGGAAGAAGCTGCTAGCGCCTCTACGGTCGTAACAGGTCAAATCGTTATTTTTCAGCATTTAGCTACTACACTGTTTGACACTGGGGCGACCCATTCTTTCGTATCAGTACCTTTTGCTAGTAAGTTACAGGTGCCTGCAGAGAGTTGGGAGTCCAGATTCCTGACAACTCTCCCCTCAGGGGAAATCATGGAATCCACCCAGAGGTTCCGGGCTGTGTCAATCAAGATTTCAGACCGAGAGCTATATGTCGATCTAATAGTCCTTGCGATGCAAGACTTCGACGTCATATTGGGCATGGATTTCCTCAGTAAGTACAGCGCTTCAGTGGACTGTCACCGGAGGAAGGTGGTTTTCAGTCCAGAAGGAGAACCACCGTTCGAATTTCAAGGAACCCCAAGGAGGAAGACTCAGAAATTCCTCTCAGCCTTGGCAGCCCACCAGATGCTAGAACAAGGGTGCGCTGGTTTTCTGGCACGCATAGTGGATATAGAAGCAAAGAAAGAGCGCAAGCAGGAGGATGTACGGGTAGTCTGTGAGTATCCAGAAGTATTTCCAGAAGAACTACCTGGACTACCTCCCAACAGAGAAGTGGAATTCGAGATCGAGCTAGTACCAGGTACCGGTCCGGTCTCGAAGGCCCCATATCGTATGTCTCCAGCAGAGTTGAAGGAATTACAAGAGCAACTCCAGGAGCTACTAGACAAGGGCTTCCATTCGCCGAGTCATTCACCCTGGGAGCTCCTGTGCTTTTCGTCAAGAAGAAGGATGGGTCTATGCGTTCTGTGCATAGACTACAGAGCTCTGAACAAGGTAACCATCAAGAACAAGTACCCCCTTCCTAGAATAGATGATTTGTTTGATCAACTCAAAGGGGCTACAGTGTTTCTTGAAGATAGATCTGCGTTCTGGGTATCATCAGCTAAAGGTTAAAGAAAGTGACATCCCCAGGACGGCCTTCAGGACAAGATACGGCCACTACGAATTTGTAGTGATGCCTTTTGGAGTAACAATGCTCCAGCAGTCTTCATGGAGCTGATGAACCACATCTTCAGGGAGTATCTCGATAAATTCGTCATTGTATTTATTGACGATATTCTCATATACTCACAGACTCCAGAGGACCATGCTACAGCACTTGAGATAGTGCTGCAGATCCTTCAGCAGGAGAAGCTCTATGCAAAATTCTCAAAGTGTGAGTTTTGGCTAGATCAGGTGACCTTCCTAGGTCACATTGTATCCAAAGAAGGCATTCAAGTTGATCCAGCCAAGATAGAAGCAGTCAGCAACTGGTGTAGACCCAAGAATGCCAGTGAAATCAGAAGCTTCTTAGGCCTGGCAGGATATTACAGAAAATTTGTGGAGGACTTTTCCAGAATAGCCTCTCCACTCACAGCCCTGACCAGAAAGAATCAGAAGTTTGAGTGGTCAGATAAATGCGAGCACAGCTTCCTAGAACTGAAGAAAAGATTGACTAGTGCTCCCATCCTGACTGTTCCAGAGAGTGACAAGGCCTTTGACATCTACAGTGATGCATCCAAGATGGGCCTTGGAGCTGTCCTCATGCAAGACGGTAAAGTAATAGCATATGCCTCCAGACAGCTCAAGGACTATGAGAAGAATTACCCTACTCATGACCTTGAGCTAGCAGCTGTGGTTTTTGCACTGAAGCTCTGGAGACACTACCTGTATGGAGTGCAGTGCAGAATCTTCACAGACCATCAGAGTTTGAAGTACTTCTTCACTCAGAAGGATCTGAATATGAGGCAGCGCAGGTGGCTAGAGTTGGTCAAAGATTATGACTGTGAAATCCTCTACCACCCAGGTAAAGCTAATAAAGTGGCAGATGCACTGAGCAGAAAATCCTGTGCAGCACTGATGTCCCTATCATCACTGTCTCTACCACTTCAGAAAGAAATAAAGGATTTTGGAGTCGAGGTAATAATTGGGCAACTTTCTGCATTGACTCTAGAGTCAACCCTGCTTGTGGATATACAAAGAAAGCAAAGTCAAGACCCAGAGATCCAGAAGATCAAGCAGGAGATCCAAGAGGCAGAAAATTCAGAGTTTCGAGTATCAGACAGCGGCATCCTCTATCTTGGAGACCGCCTTTGCGTCCCCAATGATGAGGAACTAAGAAAGAATA